>OX442363.1:5208414-5323414 GCA_949357725.1 Hyperoplus immaculatus | reverse complement strand
ATTTGAATCCAAATACCTCAACCGCTCCACTTGTTCTCTTTGGTCCCTCCCCTATGGTCCCTCCCTGACACGCTCTACACCAACAAAGTCGTGCCAAAGTGAATGGACAGTCCCAACAGCCAATAAGAACAGAGAATCGGAGCCTCACTCTGATTGGTCAAAGTGTACAGCTCATGTTAACTTTGACCAATCAGAAATTATATACCCCAGCTTTAACTGGGCCAATATCAGGTTATTGTTATGTCTGTATTGGAGGCCAGACACATTACAAACATTGGAAAGACATGCTTTTTTTCTTTTTTACTTTTATGGTTTTCCACAACATGTGTATGTTATTGTTTGTTAACATTTAACTTTATATAATAACGGACACAGTTTCCTAAATTTACTTGCTTCCTCCGTCTGTATAAAGCAATTATCAATCATAACAATCAGTTTATTGGTCAGAATTAATAGTCCTAAATATTGTTAATCACACATATAACCTATATTTGCTTAATAGTAGTAATCAAAACTAAAGCTCATTTTAAATGCTAAAATCCAACCTAGAGGCTGCTTATTGCAACCGAAAATGTCAAAGATCATATTCAATGTACGTTACAAGAGGCTTTCCTTTTCAATCTGTTAACTTGTAAAAGAAAAAGGATTCAGGCCCCTTTTAATATCAATAGGAAATCAATCAACAGACTCTTGGTTTTCGTGTGTCAATAGCTTTTTTCACGTCTGCATTGCCATGCGTCTTATAATGGAGACTTGTCCACCCCACCTGGACGGCTTACATATTCCAGTGGAGTTCAGACACTGTAAGGCATGGCATCGTGAACACAAAGGGTAGACTTAGGCTGTGTTCGGAAAGCCATACTAACATCATACTCATACTCATTTTGACTCTCAATTTGAGTATGTGACGGTTGTGTATGCGATTTGGGTAGGCGAGAAATTCCCGGATGAGTACTAACTTCTGAGAAGATTTTGGGTATGGATCGACAGGTTACTTTTCCGACTCAACCGCCCCACAATGCATTGCGTCTGTTAAAACGACAAGGAAGGTTTTTTTTTAAATTCTTTATTTACAATTCTGCATTTCTTGCACAACACAGGACTGTATGTAAAAAATATAGTTCTATATCTAACCTGTGGAGTGTGGTAATACGCTAAACAGCGTCTAAACGGCCGGAATATTATAAGAAGAAGAAGAAATTATTTATTGCTTGAGTATACTTCAGTGTGAATGTTTCGACGCACCTTTAAGTAGATCTTTAAGTAGACAGTATGTAGTATATACGTAGATGTTGAGTATGTAGCAGTGAGGACGTTAGTATGGCTTTCCAAACACAGCCTCTCTTTTAGGGACTCAGGTTAGATCGCACTGCCTGGCCCTGCTGTGGAGATATTCAGCTATTCATAAGTGAAAGAGTCTCCTGCCTCCTCTAGCCCTTTAATGACAGTGTGAGCTGCTGAGACAGAAGGCTGGCAGGAGGAGGGTGGAGCGCTGCTGTGCTTTATGCTGCAGAGTTTGGAGAAAGTGAAGGGCAAGTTTCCTCTCTCCTCTCCTCTCTACAGCTGCAGTGCAGGCTTACACAGACTACAGGTCTCTGTGTGCTGTCAGATAGAATCAGCAGCAGGCCTTTCTTAGAGGACACAGTACCACTATGGAACATACAGCATAGGGGGGGCCACACTCATCTGAGACTGTTAATGACTTCATTCCATACAACTAATGTGTGTGTGACTGTCCTTTTGTTAGCCTGGATGCCCTGTGGAAAAACTGTGGAAAGACCTGTAAATTAAGGAATACATGTAGGCTTAATGCTGCAGTAGAGCCCAGCTGAATCTGAGCCTGGTCCTACCAGACCATCGTGCTTCATTTCATTTGTACAGAAGGTCTGGAATCGCTCAGTTGACAAACGTAAACTCACTTGAAGACAGGTGTCTGTTGAAGTATTAAACTATTGGATCTTTGGGGGCGACCTTAGCTCAGTTGGTAGGGCGTCCCCCCCCCCCCCCCCCCCCCCGGGCCGGGCCCAGCAGCAGACCCGGGTTAGATGTCACTCCCCTCTCTGCCCCATTTCACCTCTGTCTATCTGCACTATCAATAAAGCATAAACATATCTTAAAAAAATTAATAAAAATAAAACTATTGGATCTGCCAAGTGCCACTCTGGATCTGCCAACCAATCGCATAACGTTTGGTTGTGACGAATGTCATGCGCCGGATTCTGACTACAACTGGAACTGAAACTAGCGGACGTCATTGTTCTCAGCCACTCCCTCTGTTCACTGATTGGACAGGTAAAAATCTGACAGAGAAAACGCGTGAAGTAGAAGCATGAAGAATGGGGCGGTTGAGTTGGGAACAGTAACCTATAGATCCATAAACAAAATATTTCCGGTAGTACGTACTCAACCGGGGATTTCGCGCCTACACAAACTGGCGTACACAACTGTTGCATACTCAAATTGACGTCAAAATGAGTACGAGTAGGACGTTACTATGGCTTTTCGAACACATGCCAGACTTTGAAAGAGGGGTCATTGTCGGGACACAGATGGTAGCTTCAGTCACATACTCCACTGGCTGGTTTTTCCATAGGAACAGAGATCATAGTCACGTTTGCATTTAGATCTATGGGAAATACTTCAGAAACAATGGTATGAGACCGTGGTGGACAGAGGACATTGTGGTCAACGTGACGTTTGAGCATTAGTGAGATACATGTGGGCGACTGTGGCTCAGTTGGTAGAGCGGGTCGGCCGATGATCAAAGGGTTGGAGGTTCGATCCCCGCCCTGCCACCTGTGTCATAGTTGTCGTGTTCTTGGGCAAGGCACTTCACCCACCTTGCCTCGTGTGAATGTCGATAGTTAGCCTGCGATCAGTGTATGAATGTGTGTGTCAATGGTAACGTGTAAATGGGAACAGGTCTCCCTTGCAAAAGAGTCTTCGGACTCAATGGGATATACCTGAATAAATAAAGGTTAAAATAAATAAATTAAAACAAAATAAAATAAAATAACATTCTGCTGGCATGGTTTTGGAGGTCCACTTGTCCCTTTCAATGGAAAGGCCACTAGAATCTCAAACCTGTCTATACTAATGGGAGTGGTCTCTTCCAGAATGACAATGCCTCCATCCATAGATCAGTGAATGGTCAGTTGACTATTGGAATAATGTGAATCTCCTGCTATGGCCTTGACAGTCATTAGAATCTCAACCCAAGCATGAGAGATTTTGGACCAACGTGTTCGACCAAACTCCCCAACACCTTAATACAAATACCAAGCAAGTGAATATGTATTGAACAAAATGGTGTCCATCCCTCAAGTAGAGTTCAGAGACTTGGAGAATTATTGCCAAGGTCCATTGAAGATGTGTTTTTCCTCTAATATATACAGTGTTGTGGAGTAGTGAATTACATGAGATTAAAACTAGTAGTTATTTTGAAGTAGATTGCTGGTAGTTCAGCCACATTCACATGCGCATAGTAAGTCAAGTAGTTGAATCAGTCTTTTTGACGTTTTTTTTTGGTAGTCTACTAAAATCACAAAATGATTTGGTTCACACTGTGAAAGGAAAGGGATCATTTTAATTTCAATGTTAGCCGTCCTTCCCTAATTGGACCCCCATAGACGAGCCTTCTCTGCTTTTTTTCTTTCATCCTGACCGCCGTGTAGCCATGCCAAAACAATGTCCGGCAGCCCCAGGTAGTGTTTGCAATATGTTTTTTTTTAAATGTTACTTCAGTGTTAGTATTCTCTTTATGTATGACCTGTGAAGAACACAATGGCACCTTTTAGTTTCTGCAATAAACTCTGTGACACCTTTTTGCTGGCATGTGACTTAAAAAAAAATTATTCAGTGTCAAGGAGGGCCTTTATTTTTGTATATAAATGTGCTAGCTGTGGTGTAATCATGTGTGTGTGTGTGTGTGTATTGATATGCTACTGCTGTTATCTTTGCCTGCTGGGGATTCTCAGGGGCCTAGACTGCTGTGTGTGTGTGTGTATGTGTGTGCGTGCATGCGTGTGCGGACATTTTGTATTTTTATGTCATGACTGTTGTGTGTTTTAAGCAATACATTCCTCTTAATTTCCTCCAATCTTCTTCTCTTTCATTCCTTCCAAACGTTGGTATCCTCCCCTCTTCCCTCCCCATGTCCTATAAACTTTCTTCCCCTTTTTACTTCCTCTCTTCCTCTCTTTCTTTCTTCCTTTTATCTCTTCCTTTGACTTCCTTTCCCCCATTCTGGAGTTCCTGCCTCTCCTCTGATGTTCCCATTTCTCTCTTTCCTTCCCTGGATCCCTCCCTCCCTCCCTTCATCCTCTTTTCACTTCCTCCCCGTTGTTCCTATAGTGGCTCGTTTCCAGCATAGCTGCAGACTGTATACACACACACACACACACACACACACACACACACACACACACACACACACACACACACGTAGGAAAGCATTTAATGATACCAGCAGAGCCATCCGTCCCTGTCAGTGGAGGCCATATGATGTTCACAGAGAGAGAGAGAGAGAGCGTGGGCTTCTGTCAGGGAAGAGTGTCTGAGTCACTACTGTGTGTGTGTGTGTGTGTGTGTGTGTGTGTGTGTTTCTGTGCGTTTGTGTGGGAAGATGCATTGGCTACATATTAACCAGTCCATGAATCTCGCATCTATCGTGTGTCCTTCCTTCTGTGTTGTATTTCATTGTTAAATTGTGTGTTCATACATGTGTTTTTGGTCTGTCCTTCTATGTGTGTGTGTGTGTGTGTGTGTGTGTGTGTGTGTGTGTGTGTGTGTGTGTGTGTGTGTGTGTGTGCGTGTGTGTGCGTGTGTTTGTTTGTCCAGACATCTGACTTGGCATTCTGTCGGAGCACATTCACACGCAGCAGGTTGTCTCATTTCCTCACACTCAAACACATACACACACACGTACACACACACGTACACACATACACACACAAACAAAAGGGAACAGGCTCACGCACATGGCCAAATGGTTGAATACACACACACACATACACACACACACATACACACACACACATACATCATTGTCAGAGTAAGCATTATTCAGCAGCTGGTTCCGTCTTAGTAAGTGGCTCAGCGAAGGAAAGCTTGTTGTTATTTACACTTCACTGCTTGTTTACCTTTATTATTGATTTGCAACCAGACTCAGGCAGGTTTAGTTTAACAGTGTTTAATACCCATAGGCAAAAACTATATTCTCTCTCTCTCTGTTTACTTCAGTTCATTACAACTTGCTCCAGAAGCACATAAAACACACACACCTACACACATGTAGAACATAAAAGTATTTATATAAAAAAGAGAAAAGAGCTACTTTAATACTGCTGACAGCATGCGCCCTTTAGCAAAAGTCTGTTTCCTATCAACACTGGCAAACAAATGAATACACCACTTTTCCATTGAAGCTTATCCCATTTGTGGTCTAACTTTACAAAGGTTTTTACACTGGTAACATTATAATAATATAAATACAATGCAATAATAAGAAGAAGTAGTTAGTATAACACCCACGACACCAATTATAATTACCACTGTCACCGTACACTTTTCCAACACTGCAATAACATTCAGAATGACAATGAGTCGAATAGTGATTCTATAATAATGATAGAAATAGATACTCATAGAAATACCATCTTGCCAACTACCAATGGTGATAACAAAAACAATCAGAATGTAAGTTGATGATACTGTATAATACTATCAATCAACACTTGTATTTTACAACTAAAGAACTGGACATGTTCCAACCCATGTTCTCTGGAGGCCAAAAACAGAGCAAATCGTTAGCCTCATAGCATAATTGCCTAAATCATATTTACTCTACTCTACTTTTACTCTACATCTACTCTATTCTACATCTAATTTTCATTAGCCTAATAGCATAAATGCCTAAGTCATATTTTAAAGGTTATAGAGTAGGGTATAGTAGTAGTATAGTATTGTAGTGCAATTCTAATTCTACTATATTTTTACTAAAACCAAATTCCCTTTCTGGTGTGCAAACTAACTTGTGATTTAAAAAAAGTATTACTTTGTTTTATGATTTTAAAAAAAGTTCCGTGCGTGTGTGGTGGGAGGGTTTGACTGTATGCGTTGAAATGTCAAATGTGCTAGTGTGGGATGCCAAAAAAGTTTTGTAGTTATAACTGAGTGGTGTGTGTGAGCGTGTATGTGGGAGGAAGCAGTATTCTCTAGGGTTTTTATGGTGTTTGTTAAAGTTAATTTTTGACTCCTTGTTTCACGAAGGACCCTAAGAAAAATGTATCTTTTCTCAGTGGGCAGTTGTGTGCATGTGTGTGCGTGCGTGTGTGTGTGTGTGTGTGTGTGTGTGTGTGCGTGCATGCATGCGTTTGTGTGTGTGTGTTTGTGTGAGCACGCGTGCGTGCGTGTGTGTGTGTAACTTAAAAGTTAGGTTAGAAAGAATATCTTACGTCCATGCTAATTTTTATTCAGCTATAAAGTATAAAGTATAGCCCACCCCATCCAAGTCTGTGTTTAGTATAAGCCAGCCTTCAGTTGAGGATCAAATGAGTCATATTCAGTGTGGTTTAGCACATTTTTGTTGTACTCCATAAGGTCATATTAAGTTACTATGTAATAAAGCTAAATTCTCAATAGGGTCTTACCACCAAATACCTTATATATGTATAAGTCTCTGCACTAATGTCTACCAATGCAGTCAGGTAACACCATAATGCTATTATCATTATTCATCTTTCATTTAGTGTCTCCTGCCAGTCTGGCTGCCTTAGCTGTATTTCAGACATCTCTTCCCCTAGTCTCCTGGACCGAATTATTATTTTTTTTTTAAAGAGCACTTTATATAATTTATAATTGTTGACGAATGCAGTAAATGATTTAATACTTAAACATATCCTCATGTACATCCACGTCATAGTGTGTTATAAACTACTTACTAAATGTGTGTTTACTGAAAGGCTGAATGGGGTGCCATTCAGCCTTTCAGTCCATGTTTTCTGCTTACTTTACATAAATCATATATCGATACATAACATACAATATCATGACAGACAGTCACTAGGGCTGGCCTGAATTATTCAAATATCCGAGTATTCGTTTGATAAATTAGTATTCGGAGCTAAATTCAGTATTTGGAATATTATTTTTTTTTTTCCCAAAATATAGGCTATATATATTTTTTTTTTGCAAAAGCACCTCCAACTGCAACATATTTCGTCAGCAAATAATGATTAGATACAAAAGTTATGCAACAATTACACATTAGACTTTAATTTAAAATATATTATCGAATTATTTGAACTTTGACCAAGTTGGCCGCTGACCTTTCAAAGCACAACCGGTGAAATCAGCTGTAGGCTACATGATGTTACCAGAGCGAGGCAAACTAATGCCTCGTTTCCACCGAGTAGAGCGGGTCGGATCGGAGCGGCTCAGAGCGGGACAGCTCACTTTTAAGAATCTCGGTGTTGTTTCCACCGCCGACCCTACCCTTAGTGGTAGGGCGGGGTTTATGACCCTACCCTTACTGGTAGGGCGGGGTTTAGGCTGGACTGCGATAGCCGTCGCCAGAATGTGGGTCAAACTATAGGGCTGTGGTCAAGCCAGCGGTCTCTTGTTTTTGCTTGGTCAAACCAGCCGCTTCTTTATTTATTCCCCCCATGTTGTGAGCACAGACACGGCTCGGTGCAACTGATAAGAGACAGTGAGCGAACAGCGCTGGCTGCGGCAGCTACGTGACATCGTAGCAGTGGGACACAGTGTAGCCAACTGATTCATTTAAAGCGGCTACGAGTAACATTTAAATATCTTTTAAACAGCCTCATGTTTCCTCTGATAATCATAAATTACCTTTAACAGCAAACGAGACTATCAGTGCAAAGAAAGACGTTTTTAAATAGTTTTTATTACTGCTTTTGGTCTGGTCGCACACCCAGTCCGATTTTCGGTTCGCTCGTGCAAGCTCTATGGTCACATATCCATATTGGTCGCAGATTTCAGTGTGGCGCAGCAACGTGAATTGAGAAGCCTATCCCTCCAGGTGAGGGAAGGGGAGCGGGAGCCTTGTTTGATACAGTTATTTGTCGTCATAATGACTGATAACGGGGCTGAACCATCAAAGAAAAAAAAGAAAATGCAATGAAGAAAAGCTAAAAGGGAGAGTGATATAGGCTACGGGGGACGAGGGCGTTGCCAAGCAACGTGTATACAATTTCACGAGAGCGAAACTAGACTGCAGTGTTTACTCCTAAATGAATGAGCGGTTGGTACTAACACAAAGTTTGCTTTGCTTCACCATCATCAGATAATAACCATTATCTGAAATAGTCATTATTTACATCAACAACACAAACACATTACCTCATCGTGATCCATACTAACTGCCGTCTATCGTTCATTCGCTTTCTGTGAGGAGTCGGACACGTAATCTTTCAGCTCCGTGAGAGAGAGTAGTTAGGTGACACTGCTGCAACAACTCATTGCAATCAGGTGCGTGTGGCAGTGACTGGCATTAGTTGATGCAGTGTCAAAACCACTCTCATGGAGCCGAAAAGAGTCCTCGCACTTTCAACACACGGACATGCACTATATTGCTCCCATCTCAGTTCACACTCACGCGCCTGCCACGCGCTAGAAAACAGTTTTGCGACAGCGGGCGTCGTAAAAATACTACTGCTTTTGTCCAAAGGGGACGCCAACGTGCCATGTTACTCGTAGTGGCTTTAATGACGAGGAAAAACACCACACAATAAACAGTGCCGCGCTCACATTTTCGCCAAAACTCTCTTCACTCTAGCCGAGGTGACTACAAACGGCGGAAATGATACAAACCAGCCGCTTCTTTATTTATTCCCCGTGTTGTTGTGAGCGTGTATTTACTACTATCTATGGCGTAAACACACAGAGACGGCTCGGCGCAACTCATAGAGACAGTGAGCGAACAGTGCTGGCTGCGGCCGCTACGTGACTATGGGACACAGTGTAACCAACTGATTAATTTATTGACGAGGAAAAACACCACACAATGAACAGAGCTGTGCTCACATTTTTGCCAAAACACAAGACTATCTTCACTTTTGCCGAGATGACTACACATGGCGGAAATGATTCTTTCGACCAATCAAATGACAGCAGTGTATAGCTCCGTCTTTTCGGCACCCTTTCAGGCGGCTAGTACCCCTACGGAGGAGTACTGAGATTTGGAGCGGCTCAGAGCGGTTAGGTGCGCTTAAACCGTACCCTACCCAACTTTTGGCAAATGAAAAGCCAAACTACCCGGACCGAACCGCTCCGATCCGACCCGCTCTACTCGGTGGAAACGAGGCATAAAGCGGCACCAAGCGCAGTAGGGAGAGAGAGAGATGGAGGAAGAATAGATTATGTGTTCCTCTTAACTCTACAACACAACATTAGCGCGATTTTGGAAGGAAAAGTAGCCTAATGCTTGGTGTAATGCAAACGTTAGCTTACCTTAGCTGTTTATTTACGTTCGTAATGCAGTGCTGCTATCGGCCATCATCAACACTGACTTGCTTGCATCATTGGAATACGTGGTCAATAATGGATATAGTATGGACACAAAAGACTATCAAAATTGGACCTTTGTATGGATTTATAAATCCACGAAAAGATGCATGTTCCGGGATGAATTTAAAAGCTCCTGTAAGGGTTATGATGGCACAGAGGACAGCTGATTTGGAACGGAACAACAGCTGTTTGCCTCCACGGGGAAAAAGTAAGAACTGCGACTTTATTACCGTTCAAAAGTTATTAAAGTATCAACAAACTACGCAGCTTACTGTCTCGGCTCACACACTGGGTTTCAGTGTGTACATTTGGATTATTAATGTTGGTTTTGATGGTGTGTTTTTTTAGAACAAATACTCGAATATTCGCCCTAACAGTTACAGTGTTGTCTGTTAAAGTATCTGCCATGAAGTCAAACCCAAAATCCTGTTGGACTATGTCTCCCACCAGAGGCCAACACTATTGGTTTTATAGAGGCTTTGAAAAATGTACTGGCCTAGAACACTTTTGGAAAATTACTTTTCAGTAGACAAGGATAGCTGGTTAATTCATTAAGCCCTTCTATGGCTCAATGCCTCCAATTGTGATTAAGCCTGAATACACAGTTTATAAAAGGTTACTTGTGATTTAGTTTTTCACTGTGAAATGTTTGGATGAGATTGATCAATAAAGGTTTGAGAGGATATACACTTTATCAGGAATATTTCACATTGTTACAATGGCTTCATGAGAAGAGGTCAAACATATTTGATTTGAACTGTATGGGCGAGCGTGTATTATGTACCCTATAGGTCAGGTGCTTTCTTGATTATCTTTTTCAATTTTTTTAAATTATTTATTTTTCAATTTTAAACTACAAGATGCACATGGGGAAGAGTGCCCATTGTCAGGAAATGTGTTTGACAAAAATGCCTTTTTTTTCTGGGGGGGGGGGGGGCACCTGGCCTGACCTCTCACTGTTAATAGTCCACCTCCACCAGAAACCATGACTCAGCAGTGTCCACGCACTTCATTTGACTGTGTAGGTGTATATGTCTTTTGATTGACAAGCCAGTGCGTGGAGGCTCATAGTTCAAACATATAGAGCGTAGACAAACGTGGGTTGCATGTGGAATGTGGAAACCTATGTGAGCAGCTCCATACATACAGTACACACAGTCAAGAGCCTGTATCCTGGCAACAGCAGTGGGAAGGGCATTGGCAGGGGTGCCAGACTTCTGTGGGTCTCTCACACACAAACACACACACACACACACACACACACACACACACACACACACACACACACACACACACACACACACACACACACACACACACACACACACAGAGAGACAGACAGACAGACAGACAGACAGACAGACAGACAGACAGACACACACACACAGTAAAAATTCTGCACTGGGGTTTGAACTGGAATAAGGACAATTGTATGTCCCAGTGTGTGTGTGTGTGTGTGTGTGTGTGTGCGTGCGTGTGTGTGTGTGTGTGTGTGTGTGTGTGTGTGCGTGTGTGCGTGTGTGTGTGTGTGCGTGCGCGTGTGCGTGTGTGTGTGTGTGTTGCGTGTATAATGTTGGCAGTACAGTATATTCATGAATAGGAAAAGGGAGGCTGAGGATGGGTTGTATGAGGACAGATGGAGAGATTTAGTCCAGACATTTGTTGTCCAGACGCAGCAGTTATTGAGGAGACCACGTTTGTCTGAGAATGATTTCAAGACTTAGAAACAATACAATGTGTGCTGCGTATTATACATGGTTTAGCATTACATTTCAGATCACCTGGCCCCTGTCCACTTGGGTTTTCAAGCAAAGGGCCATAGGTAAGTGATTTAGTACTTGTTGAAACACACGGGATATACTGTACATTTGCCACATCTTTCGTTATGTATTCTGGACTGTGTTGTATGTCATACAACTGTCTCTCCTACCCATTGTTTCTATACTGTCACACTATCCTTAAAAAAGTTTTTAAAAAAAGGAACCATGTGCGAATTCACTACCTTATTTGCATATTCATGATTCCCTGCAAGTAGCAATTAAGAATCACCCAACAGGTGCCAACCCCCACACATACAGTATGTGCAGGTTGCTGCATTCATTTACATATCTGCCATGGCAGAAGTGTAGCAAAAAGTCACATGTGAAAAAACTGCAAATCAAATAGCCCTTTAACAATGCATCATGTAATAAAGCTTCATGTTAAAAAACGTTGTCACTTCATCATGTAATAACACGTCATATCAGCCTAAATTCAATTTGTATTAAATGTATCCGCATTTTAGAATAAGTGATTACATTATACATCATATTATTACATTTAAAAACATATGTTTAAAGTGCAACTTGATGAAAATGAAATGTTCACCATGTTTAACATCTATGATTGAAAGATACCATGAAAAATATTCCTTTTAGTGATCACTCCAGAAGGAGTTGACAAATCCCTGATGCAAAGTCATGACAATGACAATATCTACAATTCTCTATTTCGTCACATTCTGTGTTCAATTCTACAAAATGTCCAAATGTTTTAAATAAAGCATTGTTTGAGAAAAAAGAAATGCATACCACTGTAAGAGTTTATGGAAAATGTTTTTTTGTGCACGTTTTTTCAAATTCACAATTGCAGATGTGTGTGTATGTGTGTTTTGTGGATGGATGGGTACCCGTGCATGTGTGTTATTTGTGTGTATGTGTTGACGAGCCCATTGCAGCAGAAATACAGGTGTAAACACGCGTGTACTCGTCATTTACAGCATTTAACCAATTGTTTCTGTCCATCTGTTTGCAGAGACAGCCAAACATGGTATTAAAGTGTACACATGAACGGATACACACATACACACAGACACACGCATTCACACATGCATGCACACATGCAAAGGGTCAGATAAAGATGGCTCCACAAACACCCCTTCCCAAATACACACACACAAACACACACACACACACACACACACACACACACACACACACACACACACACACACACACACACACACACACTTCTTGAAGGGCAGCCAAACCACACAGAAAGGCTGCACACTGGCAACCGGATCAGGGTTTGTGTGAGAGTGTGTGTGTGTGTGTGTGTGTGTGTGTGTGTGTGTGTGTGTGTGTGTGTGTGTGTGTGTGTGCGTGTGTGTGTGTGTGTGTCATTTTTAGAGGGTGCCAACAACCAAACCAGGGCAAAGCTATTTATATATTGCAGTACGGATGGAGTCTTATCTAGCACCAAGGTCCTCAAGCCCCCCCTCACACACGCACGCGCACACACACACACACACACACACACTGCACTTGTGCCACAATATTAACAACACAATATCCCTAGCTAACACACCCTCATGAGTGCACAATGTGAAGGCGTCACATCCAAGTCAAGAGCCCAGTATTTGTGGGTTGTTATTTTCCAGCTCGGTGAGTATTGGGCCACGGTCCAAGTATTGAAATGGGAAAGACGTGAGCTTTCTGGCGAGGGACACACAAAGGCGGATACTGTAATAGTTAACTGTTGGCTAATTAGGCGAGCTGCACAGTGTGATGGCTGTGGTGAAGAGATCACTGCAGCCCATGGCAGGAAGGGGCTGATGTGGTATTTGCTCCTCTTGTCACCTTGTTCTTTATAACACCTCTGGATTGTCAACAACTCTAATGATGCTAAAGTTAAATTTACTGTATGGAGATGGATACAGATGGCACACAACTTCAATGAAAGAAGCCTCATAGTTTGTACTGGTAAGGTGTTGTTGTCCCACCCCCTCCCCCCCCAAGCCTCCATAACGGCTCCATGGTCATGTCTCTGGAAGTTTGCCAAAGTAAATGAAAAGTATTACACTTTACAATGAGGGTACATTCATTAACAGTTACTTAATGCTTAGTTCTTGCTTAACCAGCATCAACAAAGCAATAACAAACAGTTAATAACTGCTTAGTTCAATGCTTAGTTTAATATGCATTAACTAAGCATTAACTAACAAGTATTCTTAGTTAATGCTTAACTTAGCTTTAGTGAACTAGGCATAGTTAAGGCTTAATCAATCATTAACTAACCATTACTAACTAAGCATTACCAGTTACTTTATGCTTAATAAGCATAACCTAACCGTTAATAGCATTAAATAAGCATTAACTAACGGCTAATTAATGTACCAAAAGCATATCATTATATCAAATATCACATTAATTTCTCGAGTGCCCATGCTTTGTATGATCTGCATTTTATCGTATGTGGGACATGCAGTGTGGGCATGGAAATACTGAAATATAGTGCATGTACCTTGAATTTGGGCAGAAAACAATCTGTACTTGAAATGTACAGTACTACTTTACTATCCAGCACTGCTATATGGTGGTATTTATGTACATTAAAAATGAGCTGTATTTGGCCATAAGTGTACTCTGCCATGATACTGCATCTACATTAGGGGATGTCAGTTGTTAGTATTCACACTAATTGGTGATGACAGTTTGTCTGGGAGGCTCTGGCACAGTGTGATCAGCCAGGCATGTGTGCTGCACGCGCCACCCCCTCCCAGCTCCATGTACACACACGAACACACACGTACACACACTTACACACACACACACACACACGTACACACATACACACACACATGTACAAACAAACACATGTATATATACACACACACACACACACACAGATACATGTACACACACACAAACATGCACAAACAAACACATGTATACATACACACACATAGACAAACACATATACACACACACACTTCTGCGGGTAGGCGTTTCAGCAGCGCCCAGGGTGGCTGTGATGGATGGGCTACGTTGCATGTGTGTGCATGTTGAATTTGCCTAAGATAGGACACTGCAGGCAAACACATTGTCTTGTTCACAAACTGGTTTATTTGAGATGTTGTATATTTTGCTTCCGTTACATGTTCACTTTCAGGCTTTCGTACAAGTATAAATAAAAGGTAATATTACTTAACCATGTCTGTTTGCTTCTGTATATTTCTCCTATACAATCTGTGTCGGCCAGTATCTGAAAAACCATTTCCCAATACTCTGAACCAAAATTCTCAAATTCTAAAGCACGTACATCCACCACACTTTACACAATCATTATAGCACTATTCTGAAGGTTAAACAGAAGGATGTGTTAATATTTTTTTCAACCCCTCGGGCCGGTTTCACCATCTGGAGGTAAAAAAGGTGGGTGTAAGCCCTACGTCGGACCTACATACATCCAGCCAGCCTAGTGAAACATATTTACAGCTGTTGCACCATCTTAAAGTACGACCGGGCGCAGCTACATCCGACTTAGCGATGCGCATCAACGTTCTAAGTGACTTCACATTCCATTCCTACATTATTTTGTCACCGCCAAATTCGAAAAAAGCTTTAGATGCTACTGAGCTGAAGTGTTGCGTCGTTGCCGAGCGTGCTCCATAGACTGTATACAAGCTGCTGCTATAATATTAACACGTTCAACAATTATTTTTATTAAAAGGTGAACACATGGAGGAAGCTCATGCCGTGCTGTTGGCTTTCTATTACATCGCAAACGATCACAAATGGATTGAACTCAAACCAGGAAATGAGATGCTCACTAAGCGGAGATGCATACATCGCTGGTGAACTCGACAAATCTTCAGAATTATTCAGGACTGGAGCCCCGCCCTAAAGGTTCCTGAGCCTTTGTGAAGTCCTACCCTCACAGCAGGATCTTTTTCTGGGGTAATCACAGTTCCGGGAACTATGGCTTGGTCAACTGCGGTGCAAACGGAGCAGGCACCTCCGACACTTGGGGGAAAGTCAATGGAGGGAGGACTCTTTCCATTTAGACATACAGTACATATCAGTGTGGTAGCCACTGAGCTAACCAAAGCTAACCCCAGTCAAGGAAGTGGGGGTCAGCACCGCGGCAGTGCACGGAGCGTCCTGTGTTGTTATTGGCTGAGGGTTCAACACTCTCCACGTGCACTGGCCAAACGCCTAGAAACGTCAGAGCAAAGTAAACCAAAACAAAGCAAATGCAGCCAGTGAGGGGGCACTGTGCAGGGAAACACACCAGCACACATTCTACTGAGGCAGACGTGATCATTCAGTGCATTTACATGCAGACTCATAATCGGGTAAATAAACGAATAAGACTTCAACAGTAAAATGCATGTAAACACCTTTATCCGACCTGCTTCGCACACAAATCGGCACATTAACGGACAAGCGAAGTCGGATAAGAACACCTAGATAACTCGTTCATAGTCGGCATTCTACCACAGGGATCGCATATCGGAGTTCTTGTTCTGCGCTTGCTCAAGAATCCCTGCCAGGGATTTCACAAGGAAGTGGAAGGAGACGACGTAATAAAAAATAGTGTTGTTGCCGTAAAGGAACCGGGCGTGTCTCTATAACCACCTATTGAAGGGACTACAGCGCCACCTAGCATAGCGGAGTCAGCTATGCTCAGGCCATTTATCCGATTCTCTGAAAGGCCACGTATACTCAGACAAGTGAGGCGGATGCCTCAAGAGTGTGAGGCGGACGTGGAGTAAGAGCTAAGAGGCCACAGGTTTTTATTCTGAAGCCCTGGTGCTGGCTGGCAGCAGGGTTGAGCAACTCTCACCTTCAGCTTCACTGCCCCACTTGGGTTGTTGTGGTGGTTGTGGGTGGAGGTGGAGGATTGCTAGATAAATGGTCTCTGCCTCGCTCCACTCCTCCCACTGCTTGCTCTGCCCATTCTGAGAAGGTCAGAGAGTCAGAGAGGGAGGGGGGGAGCGCTCCTCTCCTCTCTCGTTGTCCTAAATAAGGTATCCTGTTTAGTGTGCTGCATAGAGAGCACTACAGCAGCAGGGCCCTGAACACAACCTTCTCCCCACCAAACAATAAAGCACTCAGCCAGCTAGTGCGCTTAAAGAATGATTACAGTTATTTTCAACTGGGGCATATTTTTTGCTGCATCACTTTATCACTAGCTTGACTGTAGAGCTTTCCATAACCTGACATCATCAGTATGGCTGCTCATGCACAACAACATACAGTAGTCTCAACAACTGAATCAGAGAGATGATTTAACATGTCTTCTTGCACTCCACTGTAGTAATACATCTAAAAGCTGTGCACACATTACAATAGATGACAAGTGATGAGGTGTGTGGCCGCCTTACAGATACACCCATTGGATATGTTCTGGTCTGCTGACTGCTGCATCCACCAGCTCATATGACCTGCTCCTAATGTCCTCCCAAGATGAGAGTTTAACTGACAATTCTTTCATAAAAAACAGTAAATTAATTTACCTAGCAACTCAAACTTAAGGCTACTGTTTCAAATTTCAAAACATGAATTGACCAAAAGCACAAAAAACCTAGAACAACATGAAATGCTCAATGTAGTTTGAATGTAGGAGTGTTGTTCAAATCAGTAATGACCAGCAAGTTGAAACAGTTGAAGATTGCAGCAGCATTCTCTCTCTCTCTCTCTCTCATTCTCTCTCTCTCTCTCTCTCTCTCTCTCTCTCTCTCTCTCTCTCTAGTGTACTTTACTGTCTCTTCTGTGTATTGATACAATGGGGGCACATTTGTGTGTATAGTTTTTTTACAACTACTGAAAACCACACAGACCATGAAACCGATCTAAACGTGTCTAGTTCATGTACTGTCTGCCTTTCTCTGCTTTGTTTCAGTACCATGGACAGCGCAACCACAGCATCTACTGTATGTCAAATGCCTAAAATGACTGTTAACTGAACAGTGCGGTTCCTAAAAAAGAAAGAGATCATAGCATTAGTTTAGCAAGGAACATGACAACCAACATTGTTTTTGATTGTGTCTTTAATAAAGTCTGAAATCTGTCTTGTTTTGTTGCTTTTATCTGAACTTGTGACTGTTAACTGCAATACTCTAGTCAGTAGCTGCCACATCAGCACAACTGGATTCTTCCTCTATTAATTCTCTTGATCACATTTTCTTAAAATGTATCTAACATAATCTAGGCTATAATCTAGCATACAACCATGTTAACACAGATACAACTGAGGAGTAGTGGTATACCTTGTACCTTTCAGCTTGTTCCAACAGGGAGGTTTGTTTGGCTATATTACATTAATATGGCAAATTTTACCTATACACTTTTGTTACAATAGTGCTCTATGATGCATGAATTTGAATCTATCATTAATCTATGATGATCAACCCAGTTCCTATCAGAGGAAAACCCCCGACCAGAAGGCATTCCATGTGCAATAACAACTGTTATCTTTATGATCAAGCGAAGCCACGCCAACACAGCACAGTCAGTGGATTAGGGGAGCTGTACTGTAAAACCCAGAAGCTCCTGATTCAGTGGGTTGACTGTGTGCTGCATTAACAACCTTAAATTATCTGTGACACCCCCGTTAGGATAAAAAGCAGCACCAAGGTGACTTGTAGCAAACTATTGTCAGATGGTCCTGTCTTCTTCTTTTTTACTTCAGCAAAGCGTGAAAGTGAAACGAGCCAGTGAAAATCTCAACGCCCCTCAGCACTAAATGGAAGATATTACAATGCACACCATACCTGCCTTTTGAATTAAACTCCACTAAGGAGAAGAGGAGGACCAAAGGGATACACGTTACATACTAGGGGTTCTCTTAGTTCTTTGATAAGAACTACATGTTGCACTATATTAAGTACGATATTGACAAAACATATATAGAATAAAATCTTGATATCTTTGGGGGATTTTGCAGACGATAACTGACATTTAATAATTAATAATTCATATGTTGCGTCCCTTAAATGTATACATGTTAAAGCCTTGTATTTTACTAGCTCGCTCTTGAAGTATAATAGATGTTAATGATAATTTATATGAGAAAGACTGGTATTTCTTTATGAACTTAAAACTGTACTGACGCAAGTCGCACAACACATAAATTGTGTTTAATAACAATATTTATTAATTTATATGAATGTATAAATAGCACCTTAAAGCTATAGTGTGTAACTTTTATGTTATATTATTATGAATGAATCTATGCTAAGTTCAATCCATCGCCAACCAAGTTTACACAAAGTTGATTAAGCCTATCAGTTTCACAAAACTCTGCTGCTCCCAACATTAGCGCAGGAGCTCAGAAAAAATCCCAAGTAGAATATGAGTGACATACTCCATATTGTCATATCACACATCGTTACAAGAACAATCAAGATATTATCGTGGACAACACATATATTGCACACCCTTAGCACTTAGACATGGCACATATGTAGTTTGGCTTATTTGAAGCTAATGTACATAGGTGATTGAAATGTAATGTAGTTAGTAAATGTAGCATATAAGAAAGCCTGCTCATCATACAGTGCATTGCAAAACGTCTGTGGGTTCAGTCTGGTAGAGCTTCCACACAGGCTTTTTGTTCATCTCCTCATTTGTTTGTTCATTTGTTTGTTTGTGCGTTCACTCGGCTCTGCAGCTGAGCTAACAAGGCGCCATTTTGCCCGGGTCGCCCGGCACGGTCCAATTAAAGGGTGTGATCAGCCAGAACGCTTTAATGATGGTTATGGGTGCTGGAGTTGACCGGCTTATACTGAGAGAGAGAGAGAGATGGAGGGAGAGAGAAAGAGAGGGATAGAGAGAGGGGTGGAGGGAGGGAGAGAGAGATAGATGGAGGGAGAGAGAAAGAGAGGGAGAGAGAGAGAGAGGGGTGGAGGGAGGGAGAGAGAGATAGATGGAGGGAGAGAGGGAGAGAGAGAGAGAGAGGTGGAGGGAGGGAGAGAGAGAGGTGGAGGGGGGGAGAGAGAGAGGGATAGAGAGAGAGAGGTGGAGGGAGAAAGAGAGAGAGAGAGAGGTGGAGGGAGGGAGAGAGAGAGAGATGGCATGCTGTGAGGTGGTGTCTGCAGCATATCAGTGTTGTGGCTCAGTGGCTCGGCTGCAGACAGCAGACAGGGAAGAATTAGCCTTCCTCTCCTTTTGTCAGGAGGGAAAGACCAGTCAGCTGTGGGAGAGATAATCTATCTATCTATCTATCTATCTATCTATCTATCTATCTATCTATCTATCTATCTATCTATCTATCTATCTATCTATCTATCTATCTATCTATCCATCTATCCATTCATCATTGCAACAAGTGCTAAGCTATGGCATGAATATGATCATGATGCTGCAGTTGGTTAGTTAGTAAGTATTTGGTCATAAGTAGATGAATAGAACATTGCACCTGATGATGGCTCTACATACAGCTTTGGGATCAAATTCATTTTAAAAACGGACACACATGTCAGGGATATCACTCCAATAGCTGTTGAGATATTTAATTAAAAATAACAACACTTCACATGGCCTACGTGTGCGGTCCCACCAACATTAAAAGCCTCATTTTAGAACACTATCAAAAAGAATTTGCACAGTGTTTTAGCATGGTATAGATCACAAGTTCAATTTGGGGGGAACTTTGACACACGTATTCCATTGAGAGTGTTGAATGTGCTGACCTTTGAGGGGACAGAGAGGAAATAGAAGGAAGCTATTATAATAACTGTGTTACGACAGCGCATATCTATAACAGTGAGATATGTTGTATCTACCTTCTGGAATACAAATACCTTGTTCACGTTACTAAGTGGTCTATCAAGAATGTTCACTTGCGCGTATTTCTTCAATGCATTGTGTGGCTGGATGGCATTTGCTGCGCATTGCAACCAGGGCCAGAGTGGGACTCATTTTCAGCCCTGGAGTTTCATGCCTCAGACCGGCCCCACTTTAGTTCAAAACAGTCATTATTAATATAATGTAACAACCACCTTAATATGTACCTCTGCAAGAGTGCACTGTTCTCTGCAGCCTTGTAATGCTGTGCATTTTTCTAAAATAGCCTATAATTTCCAATTCAGTGCAAATAAGTGTTGTGTCACAAAATATATTTTTTTACTTTAGAACTAGGCTACAGTAAAATTCACAGCAACTTTCCCTTTTTTAATTGAAAACCTAACTATAAAACATACAGGCTATATAAAACATTAGTATTTAGTAGGAAGTATATGTACAGGTGAAACTCGAAAAATTAGAATATCGTGCAAAAGTTCATTTATTTCAGTAATTCAACTTAAAAGGTGAAACTAATATAGTATATAGACTCATTACATGCAAAGTGAGATATTTCAAGCCTTTATTTGTTATAATTTTGATTATTATGGCTTACAGCTTATGAAAACCCTAAATTAAAATCTCAGAAAAATTGAATATTACATGAAATCACTTAAAAAGGGATTTTAAATACAGAAATGTCGGCCCTCTATGAAGTATAATCATGCATATTTACTCAGTACTTGGTTTTTGCATGAATTCTTGCCTCAATTCCAATTCATTTTCCATGACATTCTAATAATATGAGTGTCACCTGTACATCTTCAGCAGTGGTGTAAAGAGTACCTGAAATATACTTGAGTAAGAGTAGAGATACTTAACTAGAACAGGTTACACATTTCCTTTTACAATACAAGTTGAGTAAAAGTGCAATAGTATCTGATTTTAAAAGTATTTAATTATCTAGAGAGGCACTGGGCAGATCCAGTAGTTTCAAACTTTAACAGACACCTGTCTTCAAGTGACTTAACGTTTGTCAATTGAGCGATTACAGACCCTCTGTACAAATGAAATGAGGTACGATGGTCTGGTAGGACCAGGCTACTTGAACACACGTTCAGCAAACATCAACTTTAGGATGTGTTCATAGTCATCTTAGGGGAAGTAACTACATGTGACCAGCAAGATCGCATATAAACATTACCTTTATTTTTCCTTGAAGAAATCAAAAATAGAAACTAAT
Source organism: Hyperoplus immaculatus (assembly GCA_949357725.1). Lineage (NCBI taxonomy): Eukaryota > Metazoa > Chordata > Actinopteri > Uranoscopiformes > Ammodytidae > Hyperoplus > Hyperoplus immaculatus. The sequence goes on along the minus strand of OX442363.1, from coordinate 5,302,093 downwards.
CAGTTGTCCATGTGATATCAGTTTATCTTGCTCTAATCAATTCCTTCTGTCCACACATGGTCCCTTCCCTCACATTCCAATCTTTATACTGTCTGACTAAGACAAATGAAGTAGCTATCTTAAGATACGCTATTTTTGTCGCCGACAGCTTTTGAAGTCACTTTCCAACACCTGTTCTATTACAGAATGTAAGTGTATAGGTTCCAAATCACTGGTCACACGTCCTGTCCCTTCGCTCCCCGCTCGCTGTCACTCCATCATACACGCACTGCTAAATACACACACATAAACACACACACACACACGCACACGCACACACACCATTACAGTTACCTTGGAGCATGTTTATGAAATGCCCTCACGAACACACATGCTTGGATACACACACGCAGCCCACACCTAGCTGTGCGTGGGTGTGTGTGCTCTACTTTCTGTGTCACAGCCCGTATTTGTGTGTGCTCATGTGGCACACGTGTGGCTGTGTATGTGTTTGTGTATGTGTGTGTGTGTGTGTGTGTGTGTGTGTATGTGTGTGTGTGTGTGTGTGTGTGTGTGTGTGTGTGTGTTTGTGTGTGTGTGTGTGTGTGTGTTTGTGTGTGTGTGTGTGTGTGTGTGTGTGTGTGTGTGTGTGTGTGTGTGTGTGTGTGTGTGTGGAGCATGCGACCCTTAGCTCACAGCAGAGGCCAGCGTCTGTTGTGGAGCCCTCTAATGGACGCCCAGCTGGAGTCAGGCACACACAAGGGCAGCCAAGGTCACAGCCACTGCCTCTTAGGACCCCATCATTTGGCAGAGCTCTGCAGCTTGCTGTGCTTGTTTGTGTGTGTGTGTGTGTGTGTGTGTGTGTGTGTGTGTGTGTGTGTGTGTGTTTGTGTGTGTGTGTGTGTGTGTGTGTGTGTGTGTGTGTGTGTGTGTGTGTGTGTGTGTGTGTGTTCTTTTAGTTTATGTGCATTTGTCTCTCTGTGTAATAATGTATAATGGATTTTTCTACAAATCTCTATGGGTGTGTACGTTCCTTGAAAAGAAGGAACACCACGTGGAGACTAGGGCTGCATAATATATATTGAATTTGTAATGTTATTGTCACATCAACATTCGGGATAAACGTTTCTCAAAGACTGATGAACTGCAATAAATCATATATTACATGTGACATGATTCACGTTTGAATGTCAATACATTTGGCCAATGAGATGTAGCAACCAAAAAAATGTAAGGGTTGCCAAGGTATGAAGATGTTTTGCATAAAAGATCAACTAATACAACCCCAAATCAGAAAAAGTTGGGACGATTCGTAAAATGTGAATAAAACAAAATGTGATCATTTTCGAATCCTTTTCGACGTGTGTTCAATATAAAACAGTAAAACACATCTTATGTATTTGTTTAAACTGATACTTTATTGTTTTAAAACTGCAGTGTGTAGAATTTTGGGTTTTATTTCCTAGCAGATTTTGCAGAAAGTAATTATAATATCCATAAGTACATTTAATTTAGTGCATAATAGCTGAAATTTTTTTTTTATTATTATTTTTTCCCTTAGAAAGGGTCTCATATATGTCCATATTTCTGCATATTTTGGACCAAGGCCTAGTGCCGCCATCTTGAAAGTTGGAATGTCATCAGGTGCATTGTTTAAAATTTAGAATTGTTCTTGTCCTTGAAGGCCACTGTAGCTTCTGTTATTATTCGAAAGGGTTGGGGTTACCCAGGGAGTGTTGCATTCTAGAACTTTGTAGAACTTTCTTGATGATGTCATATTACACACTGCACCTTTAAATGTTGTGCCTGCAACACGTTTTCAAAAAAGTTTGGACAGGGGCATGTTTACTGCTGTGTTACATCAGCCTTTCTTTTGACAACAGTTGGGAACTGAGGACATTAATTGCTGATAATTTGAAAGCAAAATTATTTCCCATTCTTGCTTGAAATACAACTTCAGATGATATTTTATGCATCAGAATGCACCAAATTTGTTCAATGGGAGACAGGTATGGACTGCAAACAGGCCAGTCTAGAAACCACACACACACACACACACACACACTCTCTCTCTCTCTCTCACTTGGTTGTCCATTGATTTCGATGATGACGTCCACTTTTAACCTTTTCGTAAAAAACATTTTAAATAAACAAAAACATACTTACTTACTTTACTTTCCCTATCCTATAAGAGCGCTATATAAATCAAATGTATTATTATTATTATTATTATTATTATTATTATTATTATTATTATCATTATTATTATTATTATTATTATTATTATTATTATTATTATTATCATATGGCTACCACAGCCCAAACAGCACAGCCACCTTCAACAGACCCAGGCCCTGTACAAACAAGCTCCAGGTAGTGTCAATGCTGATTCTACCTATCCTATCCTACTACAAGGCTATCACAGCCTAAAAACAGCATAGCCACCTTCAACAGACCCAGGCTCCGTACAAGTAAGCTCCAGGTAGTGACAATGCCCATGCTACCCATCCCCATTTTTCCACATCTATGAGATTTAATGTGGCTATACAACCCAATCCTAGCCCTACATAACCTCTGACAAGTAGGACATGTAAATGTGTCAGTAGACACTGTGGGCTCCACAGGAGCTTTCCTCCTGTCCCTCTTCTGCTGTCTCCTGGCTGTCCTGTCCTCCTCCAGCCCTAGGGTCCCCTCCTTACACACCTGCCGCCATGTGGTCAGCAGCAGTAACTTCCAGGTCCTCAGGGCTGATGTTACATTTCTTCAATGTGGTCTTCATCTGGTCCTTGTAGCGCTTCTTCTGCCCCCCAGCCAAGCGTTGGCCATGACTTAACTGGCCGTACATCACTCTGCGGGGCAGTCGGTCCTGGGGCATTCTCACCACATGTCCAAGCCATCTCAGCTGGTGCTGGGTGACCAGAGCCTCAATACTTCTACAGTTGGTCTTCGCGAAGATTTCAGAATGAGGAATATGATCACGCCAAGTGATGCCAAGGATACGCTGCAGACAGCGCATGTGAAAGTTCTCCAGGGACCTGAGGTGGCGGCTGTAAGTGACCCAAGCCCCACAGCCGTACAGCAGAGTGCTGATACAGACAGCATGGTACACAGACACCTTGGTGTGGAGGTTTAAGTCCTTGTTTTGAAAGGCCCGGTGTCGCAGTCTACCAAAGGCAGCAGACGCTTGCCTGATGCGGCTCTGGACCTCTTCATCAATGCTGCAGTCATCGGAGAGCATACTCCCCAGGTATTTAAATGACGATACCACTGATAGCTGTTCATCAGCAACAGTAAAGACAGGCACACACACACACACACACACACACACACAAACACTTGCAGCTAAAATACTACAAAGTATATCATCAGTTTCAAATTGAAATAAAACTACTAATTGTTTTGGCCCAAATATAATACTAAACTAAACTAGGGGCTTATCTAAAGGCCAGTCAAAAAGCTATTGCTAATTGCGGGAGTGCTTGTTTCCCTTTGAAGCTCTTTCAGTTTGCTTTGTACTCACTCTGCATGGCACCAGGGGAAAAACAAAGAGGCAACAGTCCATAGCCACCCAAGGCAAACACAAGGAGAAATACAGAACGTATGAGGGCAAAAGAAATACACTAAATATAACAATATAAAAGTTCTGACTTTTTTTTAAAAAGTTTCCATCACACTTATCACCCATATATCCTTGTCTATCCAGCACCAAGAGAGATATCCACACATACAATCATATGAAAAAGTTTGGGAACCCCTCTCAGCCGGCATTATAATTGACTCTGCTTTCACACAAAAAAGATAAAAGTGGTATGTCTTTAATTTACCAGGAACAGCTAAGTACTGGGATGTTTTCCAAACAAAGATTTTTTGAAAAGCAGTATTTGGTTGTATGAAATAAAATAAAATGTGAAAAACTGGCTGTGCAAAAATATGGGAACCCTTGTGGTCTTGCTGATTTTAATGCCTGTAACAGCATGTAAAACTGAGGACTTTAAACACAAAATTGGTTGGATTATGTTGTTAAGCCTTGAACCTCAGATAAAGGTCTGTTTAATCATGATAAAAGGTATTTTAGGTGCCTAAATGCAAGTTCCACTTCTCTTTGACTCTCTGCAGAAGTGAGACAGAATGTGATCATCAAAACAGCCCCCAAAAGATCTTAAAAACAAAGATTATTCATTGTCATGGTTTAGCGGAAGGCTACAAGAAGCTTTCCCAAAGGTTTCAATTGTCAATTTCTACTGTAAGGAACGTTGTCAGGGAATGGAAGGACACAGGCACAGTTGCAGTTTTTCATTTTCATTTTCATTTAACTTTTATTTATCCTCGAGAGACCAATTGAGGGGTGACCCTCAAAGTTAAACCCAGGTCTAGCAGACCAAGAAAAGTACAAGAGCGGCATATGCGGCGGATTGTGAGAATGGTTGCACACAACCCACAGATCACCTCCAAAGACCTTTTTTTATTTTATTTATTTATCCTTTATTTAACCAGGTTAGTCTCATTGAGATTAAAATCTCTTTTACAAGAGAGACCTGGCCAAGATGGACAGCAGAACACAGTTACACATAAAACACAATACAAAATACAAGTTCGATATTAAGTACAGTTGTAAAACATAAAAATAAGATTCTTAACTAAAAACATTCACAATTTCCGATGAAGTCCAACTTCAAACTCTTAACAACAGCCTTAAATTTGTTTAGAGTCACTAGGTCCTGAAGCTTAAGCTGCTTCTGCAGGTTATTCCATGACGACGGCGCAAAAAACTTAAAAGCTGTTTTACCCAGCTCTGTACGAGCTTGAAGAGGACCTATGATGCTTTTTGACTTTTATGACCTATAAACGTTGTTATGATGATTCATAGTCATGCTTAACCATACTAAATTATCAAATAATGACTTACATGCATTTCGACATATTCCCTGCTGACCGTCTGGGGTGTCTGTGCAGAGCACTAAACACTATTCTAGCCAGTCGAGAAGTCACGTGTTCAAAGCGGTCAACCCTTTCATAATTTGTGAAGTCGCATAAAACTTTGTGACGTCTCCACGCGGATGTTTCCATGTATGGTAATGCTGTCACTTCCCTGTTCGCGTCTGCCTCGCGTCTGCCTCGCGCCCTTATAGGTCCATGCTCGCGCTTCCCGCCACTGAAAGTGTTCCGGAAGGAAGGTAACCAATCACAACGGAGTGGGGTTTGCAGGAGGGGGGAGAGGGGAGCGGAGATGGCCGAAGCACAGGCGGAGGGAGCCGAAGCACACACACTCAAGTGTTGACAGGATGTGCTGGATCGCCAAAATAAGAGAAAGAGCTTCCCGAAAATCTACATAGTTTTTTGTGATGTGATTCGTGTCAGGTTGCTCTATAGCAGTGTAAAACAAGAAATTAAGAAAAGTAGCATAATAGGTCCTCTTTGAGGAACAGTCATGAGCACCATGTCCTGAGACCTTAATGCATGGGGGACACATTTTCTGGACATATACGATGACAAATAACAAGCGAGTTTACCTAAGATCGCCTTGTAAATAAAAACATACAAGTGACTAAGTCGTCTCATAAAAAGAGAAGGCCAGTTTACTCTTGAGTACAGTGTACAGTGATGGGTTAAGGCTCTGCTGTTTGTAATGAACCTCAAGGCTCCATGGTATACAGTGTCCAACATATGTAGACAGTGAGCTGATGCATTCATGTACAACAGATCACCATAATCAAGAACCGGCAAGAAGGTAGCTTCGACTAATCGTCGTCTGGCCTCGAGAGAGAAACATGACTTATTCCTAAAGTAAAAACCTAACTTTAGTTTCAGTTTAAGACCTGCAAGAACATCTGGCTGCAGATTGTGTATCTGTACATGGTTCTACAATTCAGTGCATTTGCACCAAAACATCTGTATGGCCGGGTGATGAGAAGGAAGCCCTTTCTGCGCCCACGCCACAGATACAGTTGCATGGAGTATGCAAAAGCTCATTTAGACAAGCCAGATTCATATTGGAAGAAAATGCTTTGGACTGATGAGACAAAAATTAAGTTATTTGGTCTTTATAAAAAGCAGATGTTTTGGTGCAAATTGCACTGAATTGTTGAACGATGTACAGATACACAATCTGCAGCCAGATGTTCTTGCAGGTCTTTGGAGGTGATCTGTGGGTTGTGTGCAACCATTCTCACAATCCTCCACCTATGCCGCTCCTGTTTTTTTCTTGGTCTGCCATGCCTGGGTTTAACTGCCACTATGCCTGTGTCCTTCCATTTCCTGACAAGGTTCCCTACAGTCGAAATTGACAATTGAAACCTTTGGGAAAGCTTCTTGTAGCCTTCCCCTAAACCATGACAATGAACAATCTTTGTTTTTCAGATCTTTTGGGAGCTGTTTTGATGATCCCATTCTGTCTCACTTCAGCAGAGAGTCAAAGAGAAGTGCAACTTGCATTTAGGCACCTAAAATACATTTTCTCATGATTAAACAGACATTTCTATGAGGTTCAAGGCTTAACAACATAATCCAACTAACTTTGTGTTTAAAGTCATCAGTTTTACATGCTGTTACAGGCATTAAAATCAACAAAACCACAAGGGTTCCCATATTTTTACACAGCCAGTTTTTCACATTTTATTTTATTTCATACAACCAAATACTGCTTTTCAAAAAATCTTTGTTTGGAAAACATCCCAGTAGTTAGCTGTTCCTAGTAAATTAAAGACATACCACTTTTATATTTTTTTTTGTGAAAGCAGAGTCAATTATAATGCCGGCTGAGAGGGGTTCCCAAACTTTTTCATATGACTGTACAATACAGAGATGCAGAGTGTGTGTATGCCAGACATGTGTGTGTGTGTGTGTGTGTGTGTGTGTGTGTGTGTGTGTGTGTGTGTGTGTGTGTGTGTGTGTGTGTGTGCCATATTTTTGTGTGTGCGTGCGTGAGTGAGTGTGTGTCTGGTGTGGTCCACTGTTTTGATCTGCCATGCAGGCTTGCAGGACTTGAATCGCAGAGCTTCAAATAGAATGCTACAGATGGTCAGAATATTCTTTTCCTTCAAATCAAACGTGCTGCTTAGAACAGACATGCTGCTGCTTGATTTTATGTGTGTGATGCAAAATTTAAAACTGTTTTGGTTTGGCAGCATGGCGTTTCTGAAGTCAGACACACACACACACACACACACAGACACACACACACACACACACACACACACACTTGGTGGTTTATAGGATGGTTTTTAAATGATACAATATTACCAATAACGTATGCCTCCAAGTCAATGCAAGGGCAATTCTTTATGGGCTCATAGCAATGTAAACTACATAGAAGAAAATCAACAGTAGTACAGTATGGTAACTTTGGATAAGCCACACACATTGCACCTTATATTCCCACCTCAATCATTGCATGTCCTGTTTTATTTTGAAATCCGAACATGTCTTGCTGGGGTGGATTTGTATGCTGAAGGCACTGTCCCTTTAATGATCAATGGACAGCAACGATAGCTCTGTTATCATTAAAGTCTCCTGTATAATGACGTTCTAGTGCATTGGTTTGTTCCAACATGTAAACAGGGCACTCGCATAAGAGTGTTAGCTGATTTCAATCTTTACAATAAGGTGTCTAAATACGTGTGCCAACATTTCTGAATGTTTGTTTGTGAGATGGCACAAGGTACATTTCATAACGTGTGTTTGTGCCTTAACAGGAAAACATAAGCAGTGAACACATCTGTTCCAAACATCTGGGCCTGGCACATGCAACTGTCAGTTAATATGCCTGTTATAATTTTATATGTCACATATACATACATACCTGCGTGTGTGTGTGTGTGTGTGTGTGTGTGTGTGTGAACAGTGTGCTTACAGATGATAGAGTTGCTGCATTATTTATTTATTTGCTATTTTTTATATTGAGTATTTGAGTGCACCCGAATTTAGTTTTGATGTCATGTACTAATCTAATACAAGCATATAGCAATAACAGTTCTCTTGTTGTTTGTAATCAATTGAACATTGTTACAACAGCTTTGACTGCACCTGCCTTCTACTCAACAGTTAAGACTAAACTAAGGCTTGTGATATCATTGATGGAAACAATGTCTCTGAAACAAAGTTGCACTGAATACAACCTTCTAGAAAATCATCCAAGAAAGCCCCATGCGTTTTTAAATGTCCAGGATACATACTGTAATCATTCAAAAGGACACATACTGTACAGTGCATTTACACACAGCCATACCAACACACACTCATGCACATGTCTTGTTATCAAGCAGCGGTGACATCATTTCTTGTTACCTCCAGCTCCTTCCAGATCTAATTGTGTTGATGTGATCCCATGGTAGACTGAAGCTACCATCTGGGTGTGTTTCTCTCACTGTCAGCACTCTCTTCCCTTACAGCCTGTGGGCTCTGAGACCTTCCTGCATGTGTGTGTGTGTGTGTGTGTGTGTGTGTGTGTGTGTGTGTGTGTGTGTGTGTGTGTGTGTGTGTGTTCGTCTATGGGCTTTCCGCACAAAAACGCACCGAGAGCACATTGTATAACCGGCGAGCTCTGACCAAATAAGTGTTGGCACGCAAGTGAAGGGTTTGTGTCTGTGTGTGTGTGTGTGTGTGTGTGTGTCCTTTTTCACAGGCTTAGTTTTCCTATCATGTACATATCTGTATGCGACGGGTGACTGTGTGCTTTGTGTGTTTGCTATAGTCGGTCTGTGTGCCTGTGGGCATCTGTGCATGTGTGTGTGTGTGTGTACCTGCTCATTCAGCCAGTAATGTATGCATGTCATGTCTGAATCTGTGTGCATGGATTTGACTGTGCGCAGGTCTGTGTGTGTGTGTGTGTGTGTGTGTGTGTGTGTGTGTGTGTGTGTGTGTGTGTGTGTGTTTGTGCCCGACTGCACTGGCATGTGTGGTGTGAGAAAAGTCAACATCATCTTTAAAGTCTGTTTGCCGCGGCTCTGTTCTCTCTCTCTCTCTGTCTCTCCCTCCCTCCCTCTCTCTCTCTCTGTCTCTCTCTGTCTATCTCTCAATTCAATTAAATTCAAATTTGCTTTATTGGCATGAAAGTTTAAAATAGAAAAACAATGTTGCCAAAGCAAAGTATCAGTAAGATACAATAAGTCCAATAAATCAGACAAAACACATATGACAATTATATACATTATGAAAATTATATACATTATGAACATTATATTACGTGTGTGTGTGTGTGCCTCAATCATTCACTGTCCCTCAGGTTGTGGCATGTTAATATATACTGGGCAGCAAGATGTGCCCGGTCTCCTTCTCCGAGGAGTATTTTTAATTTGGAGAGGTCGTTCAGCTCTTTGAAATCTGGTACTAAAGAGCTGCACCTGTTCAAATACAATTGTCTTGTGTCATTTAATTTTGTACATTTTAGGAGAAAGTGCATCTCTGTCTCAACCTCACCTGTCGAACAGTGACCCCATTTTCTGTTTTCTTTTGGTTGCCATGATTTTTTGTGTCTTCCTGTTTCAATTGCCAGTGTGTGGTCACTGAGCCTGTACTTGGTTAGGATCTGTCTCTGCTTTCTATCTCTGACAGTAGAGAGATATTCTGCTAATTCATCATTTCTTTGAAGGGCGAGATAACATTCCAATGTACTTTGGCTTTTAGTTGTTTCTTCCCAATGGTCCAGATAGGTTTCTTTACATTGTGCTATAATTTGCTTTACTCTGATTACTGTTTGGAGAGCAGTGTTGTTGTGAGGCTGGTCAGAGTGTGTCTGAGAGGGGGCAGTTAGCCTCAGTACCAACTGACATAGGTGACTCTTTTCTGGGCTCAGCTCTTGGGTTTGGAGGGCTTTGGAGTGGAGGGTGTCTCTGGGGCTGGATTTCAGGTGGTTAAAAAAGTTGAGCTTTCTCTTTTGAATGTTAATTATAGGTGGGAATCTGCCTAATTCTGCTCTACATGCATTTGTTGGTGTGTTTCTGTGTACATGTAAAATGTATCTGCGGAATTCTGCATGTGGAGATTCTGTTGGATGTTTGTCCCAACGGGTATAGCTCTGATGACTGAGTGGACCCCATACTTCACTACCGTACAGCGCAATGGGCTGGATGACACTATCAAATATTTTAAGCCAAATTTTTATTGGAATTTGGAAATTATAAAATGTTCTCTTAATTGCAAATAGAGCTCTTCAAGCTTTTTCTTTTAGTGCTTTCACTGCCATGTTGAAACTCCCTGATGCTGTTATGGTTATTGTGGGATTCCAACATATTTATGTTATATTAAAGAGAAGTTAGTAAGGTTAATGGGTTAAGCATAACTGCTTAACTGCTCACAACACATACAGGTCAGCACTCAGGCCAGGATGACCTTTTAGGCCACAAACTGCAACAACAACTGTTGCAGACACAGCAAATATAGGAACATGATTGCAAGACCTGGCTACGGATAGACTATCATCTGAATCTATTTAAAAGCACACTATTGCTAATAAGGCTTGATATAAGATCTGTCACACACACTCTCACACATACACCCCCACCACACACACACACACACGCACACCCACACACTCACACACACACACACACCCCCACACACATACACACACACTCTCACTCACACACTCACACACACACACACTTGCACACACACACACATTCACACAGACACACACACACATGCACACGTACACAGACACACACACACTTGCACACACACACACATTCACACAGACACACGCACACATGCACACGTACACAGACACACACACACACACACACAGACAGATAGTGTATTTAAACCAACCGCCTTCACTAGAGGGGCGCGCTTATGCCCGGGGAGGAAGCTGCTGTGGGCCGGTTTCCCAAGAATAGGCCAGGGAATAGGGCAAGATAAGTACAGAACTAGATATCTGATCTATTGTAACGTATAAGATAATACCTGTGTTTTATAGTAGAAGTTGTCTACTAAGCTGATACCCTGTTATGTCAACCTTTGAATAAAGTGAATCCTGTTAGACCGATCTCCTACTCCTCCGTGTCTATCTTGAAGCCTGTTGAGATGTCTCCTTCCCTCAAGTAATATCAAATGTAGTAAAACAAATGGCCCACTCGGCCACGGTCAACACCACCTTGTTTACTACATAAATGGCGTTGTCGTAACGGAAGACTTCACAAGTTGCAGCAGACAGACAAACGGCGGAATGGGTAATGTATATTTTGCCCATAACCAATGTCAACCTGTCTGTGGTTTTTCTTTGAAGTCTGTTAAACTTGCGTGCTTTGTATAAGGAAAGCAGAATCATAGACTGTCAGTATAAAATATCTGCTAGTCGTTATTAACTGATCTTGGCTTTTCTGTGGATTGTTAAGAAACTTGGTTTGTTGAGAAAGAAATGGTTGTGTTATTTTGGTTGGTTGGCCACTCTTGCTGTTTTGTTCCGTGTTTTGACATTCCATTTTGTAATGAATATCGCTGCAGCGTGATGAGCTTTCCCGTTGAGGAAAAGAAAAAAAAAAATAAGAGTATACTAGTAAGAGATACCTGTTGATGAGTTTTGGGCCCGGTCCATGAGCACACGAACCTTTGGCTGGTACACAGAGGTCGTTCCCACGGTGGATATTTACGTCAAGAAAGGCATTATTACACCCGTAATGACCTTTAAAAATAAAAACATAAAACGATTCGGGAAAGAGACATATGCTGTTCTAAAGGACAGTTGTTACTGCGTCAAAAACGTTCCAGTTAGTCTGGGCTAGTTTTAACGTGTATGCAGCATAAATCTGGTTCTTGTCTATCGAGATTTCAATTGATCGAGGTCTTCTCTCCATATAGACATTTACACAGAGTCTAGGACGTAGAATACCGACAGATGAGGATGTTGCGCTTTAAATGTGATTAAAAATAAAAAATAAAGAGTTGAAAATTAAAGAGAATAATATAATTTGAAAAAGGAATAACAAGTAAAACTATTGTATGCTGTTTGTTGCGTTGATTTTGGAATAATTGTACAACTGTTTGTGTTGTTTATTGGAGCAAAGAGTGGCACTGCATTTTTGTGTTGGACCTGGTTGGTTTCTGTGGATGTTTGCCAGATTAAAGGACAGAGCAGTCAAAAGTGTTGATTTCATCGTGTTGGGTAGGGGGACCGAGCCCTTGGCAGTCTTTTCTCCTCGTTAAAGAACCCCCCCGCCCCCCTCCCTCTTGCTCTCGCCTGCCAAGCTGAAATTGGTGGAGTGCCACACAGTGCAGGCCGGGCTAATAATAGCATTAAAGTAAATAAATTGATTAGGGAATAAAATCTAATGGTACATTCTGTTGATTTGGCTTAACATAAGAATTGGGTTGTACTAAAAATATAATATAATAATCTTAGTTAAATTGCCTGTGTTTTTAAGACACTGGAAATATGGTAAAATAAAACATCTAAGTTATATTGCCTGTGCCCTTAAGACACTGGAGAGTTGATATAATGAAAATTAAGCGGTGACATGTGTTTAGTAAAAATTAAACTAAGTAAAGATATGGGTTTATTAAACTGTGTGAGTACAGGTGTTAAGTGAACTAAGTTAGTATAATTAAAACTGTGAAAATACCTTACAGGGGTTTCAGTGATATACGGAAAATAGAGACAGTGAAGTTCTTTCCACTGATATGTAACCATTTGTTTCTCAATTGGGATTTGAAAGCTGAATACAGAAGCGTTAAATTGCATTGTCACCTGATATTTGAAACATAGTTCTCTGAAACATGTGTGAGTGACGTGAGTTGTACGTTGTTCATGTTGTTAAAAGAGAATGAAAATGTCTGTTTTGTTTGTGAATATGTTCGGTGTTTAAGTAAAAATTATCTCATCATAGAATCATTGAAGTGTGATTTGCCATATTTTATTTCCAAAAGGAATTAAAACAGAATCATTGATTTTGAAAGTCTAATGAAGAGCTAGGTTGAAGTTGAGAAAAGGGTTACTGTTGAGATTAACTAAAAAGAATTAAGTTAATAAGTGATTTTAATTAAGGTTTACATCCAAGTAGGCTGAAAAGTGTGCTCTCAAAGTACAGTAAAAAACAGTAAATCCTGTGGTTGTTGGGTAAGTGATAAAATCTTTTTGAATAATATCGTGATTAAATTAAAGATTTTTGTGAGCAACATTTTTGAAGGTTTGAGAATCCTTGGTTCATTGACAAATGTGTAATATTTTCTGTTTTCTTTTCCAGAAGCTGTATACTGAGACAGTGGACTGATTTAAAAGGTTTAGCATTTTGGTTGTAGGGTTTAGATGAACAAGTAAATCCCCTTTCAGGATAGTAAGAGTTACTATTGATAAAAGACTATTCTAAAAACTATCTAAAGATTATCCTAAATTAAGTATTGTGCTTGCAAAATTGGGTGATGGGGCACTAAAAATTGGATGTTGTCACAGGTTTTAAAGTACTTTTTCTCTGACCAAAGAAGAAAATAAAATAAAAATGTATATAATATCAAGAAAAAAAGAAAAAAAAGTATAAAAAAAAAAAGAAGAAAACAAATTGCCTGGAAAAGACAATTTACAAAAAGATATAATAAAAACAAATGGACTGAGATACAAAGAAGACACTTAGCCTGAAGCCTGCTCAGCTCAGCAGTTTCCAGTTTCAGTATGGTCTGAAGCCAACAAGCCCAAGGAGCAAATGCATACCAGCAGAGAACGCTCTGCCAATACCAGTAAACTACAAAGATGGAGGCGTGTATGCACGTGGCTAAGTAACACCGTGCCAAAAGTGACATTCAATGCCCTGTGTGGGGACTACAGGATGGAAGGAATACAAGGATGGCAAGTAATATGTGCCATAATGACATTTCCTGACTCTGACTTGTGTTCTAGGAAAGAAAAAGAGACACTGAAGGAGCCGATGAGATGGGCTCCTTTGCTTCTGAACTGAAAAAGTGGACATTCCATCTGTAAAAGGAGGGTGGAATCAACTGTCCACTTAAAAAAGTGCAAGTACTTAAATTGTGACAATTTTTCTGATTAATGGTGTTTCCCCTAAATTTAGATTTGTGCAAGCAAGTGGAATAGGTCTGTTTTGGACATAAACTAATCTAGTTATACCTTTAAGACAACATAAGATTTTGTAAAGAAAAGAGATGTAGGATTTAAAAGTTTAAAGGACTATTTTGATAACTAATAGTTTTCCCCTTTTATGCATTGAAGAAAAGCATGGTTAGGGTTGTTTCCAAATAAAAAATACAACTAGTGTTTACCGTTTTCAAATCAATAAAAGATTGTGTTGTTGCTTTCTCAGCCAAAAAGGAAAAAAGCAGACCAGAGGATTATCACTTTAATTTTATTTCAAAAGAGATTAGTGTTTTAAATATTCCCAAGAAAGGAAGTTTAAAGATAACAAAGTTAATAAAGTCAATAAAGAGTAGATATTCCCAAGTGAAGAGGTATTAAAAATATTGAGAAATAGTTGTTGATTTAGTAGAATTTTGAACCAATCTTATTCTCACACTTTCAGAATACCTGAGTTTTTTTTTTTTAAAGGGTTGCTCTGTACAATTTACCGATTCAAGAAATTGGATTTTTTGAAAAAGGGCTAGCATTCTAAATTTATAAACCGTTTTGGGGTTTTGTTGTTAAGGGGGCTGGGAAAAGCCACGTTTGTTGTTCCTGTTTGAATACAATTGCTCACACAAAGTGAGAATCTTATTTTTAGCTGAATTTTTAACTTGATATGCTCCTTTTTGTGTTTCAAATAGGAATTTGAAAAAGGAGGGAGAGGTTGAGAGAGCACATTAAATTAAAAATAATAGAAGTACATGGTAAAGAGTTTAAGAAAGCACATTAATTAAACATAATATAAGTAAATGTTAAAGAAAGGTAATAATTACAATATTATGAGAAGCCCACATACAGAAAGCACTATACAAACAAAGTAAGTTTAAAAAGAGAGAATGATCAAAATACTTAATATCCATTTAAGTTAATAAGTAAATTATAAGTAATTTATTTAGGGTTCAGGATCAACACTCTATTAAAATAAAGTAAGAACAAAACATACTTGTAGTGTTGTTGTTAATGTCATAATCCATAGCTGTTCCAAAAAGTATTACTGCACAGTTGACATCAAGTGTGATTAGATTACACGTATGTGTATTGATACAGTAAACCTAGGTTACAAAATTAAGTAAGGCAAACACAAACTCCCCATAACTAAGAAGTTATTTAGAAGTTTGTGTCAGGTAGGATTCTTTCCCTATCTGTCTTTTCTCTGTCTATATCTATTTCTCCGATGGCCTCGATAATAACAAGGTGCAGAACCTGATCCCTGCTGTGAACGATTGGGGAAATATCGTGCTGAAATCTGATGCTAAGCTACGCTCTCAACTCGAGCTATCAGCGTGATGTCACTGCCGTGTCCAAGTCGTGATGTCACAAGACAACTGACAGCCGAATCCGAGAGGGGGTCGCTTTTCGCCTCTACACAGCCCAACCCAATCCCAGCCAGAAACCGGGGGTCGTCAACTCGTCCCATCCAGCTCTGTCCAGACAACTACACAGCCAGCAGGAGGGTGCCACCTGTCGCCTGGAGGAGCAACTCGACACCGGTCGACGAGAAGTCCCTTCCACCGCCGGCAGCGTCGCCAACAATAGAGAATCGAGATGCAGTCGTCAATGTCGTCATCTGGAAATCGAGAGGGGGTCGCTCTCGTCTCCCTCTTCACAACGGATCCAGTTGCACAGTCATCAATGCCAGCCATGCACCAAGGCCTGGGTGCACCGCTGGGCTTCCCCACAGCCTCCCCATAGTTGAAATGGGGGGGGGGCTGTTGCATTTGTGCCTTTCCGCACAGAAAGAATTGCCTGTTTAAGCAATTCTAAAAGTATGCTCGTGTCGTTTCTCGCAAGTGCGCGGGTGTTTTGCGGGACTGGCCAAATCAGTCCGAAGAACGAAGACTGAAAGACAATTGTGAAAGTCATTATATGCTGTTCAATTATTGTTATTGTTGTTGAATTTTAAGAGGGTCTAATAGGGTTTATTAAGTTTCATACTATATAGTTAACAGTGGCCACTGTAGTTTTATTTTGTCAAAGTTTATCATCTTTGATTTGTGATGTTTGTAGAGTTTAAAGGTTGTGCATTTATCATGCTTTAAGGGTTAAATGTTGGAATTCTTTTGTGCACCGCATTTTGCGGTGCAAGGAGGGATATGTGGGATTCCAACATATTTATGTTATATTAAAGAGAAGTTAGTAAGGTTAATGGGTTAAGCATAACTGCTTAACTGCTCACAACACATACAGGTCAGCACTCAGGCCAGGATGACCTTTTAGGCCACAAACTGCAACAACAACTGTTGCAGACACAGCAAATATAGGAACATGATTGCAAGACCTGGCTACGGATAGACTATCATCTGAATATATTTAAAAGCACACTATTGCTAATAAGGCTTGATATAAGATCTGTCACACACACTCTCACACATACACCCCCACCACACACACACACACACACGCACACCCACACACTCACACACTCACACACACACACACACCCCCACACACATACACACACACTCTCACTCACACACTCACACACACACACACACTTGCACACACACACACATTCACACAGACACACACACACATGCACACGTACACAGACACACACACACACTTGCACACACACACACATTCACACAGACACACACACACATGCACACGTACACAGACACACACACACACACAGACAGATAGTGTATTTAAACCAACCGCCTTCACTAGAGGGGCGCGCTTATGCCCGGGGAGGAAGCTGCTGTGGGCCGGTTTCCCAAGAATAGGCCAGGGAATAGGGCAAGATAAGTACAGAACTAGATATCTGATCTATTGTAACGTATAAGATAATACCTGTGTTTTATAGTAGAAGTTGTCTACTAAGCTGATACCCTGTTATGTCAACCTTTGAATAAAGTGAATCCTGTTAGACCGATCTCCTACTCCTCCGTGTCTATCTTGAAGCCTGTTGAGATGTCTCCTTCCCTCAAGTAATATCAAATGTAGTAAAACAAATGGCCCACTCGGCCACGGTCAACACCTCTTTGTTTTACTACATTATGCCAAGGTAGGTATAACTCATACCTACCTTGGCATAACCAAGGTAGGTATGAGTTACAGTCATATGAAAAAGTTTGGGAACCCCTCTCAGCCGGCATTATAATTGACTCTGCTTTCACAAAAAAAAAGATAAAAGTGGTATGTCTTTAATTTACCAGGAACATCTAAGTGCTGGGATGTTTTCCAAACAAAGATTTTTTGAAAAGCAGTATTTGGTTGTATGAAATAAAATAAAATCTGAAAAACTGGCTGTGCAAAAATATAGGAACCCTTGTGGTTTTGTTGATTTTAATGCCTGTAACAGCATGTAAAACTGATGACTTTAAACACAAAGTTGGTTGGATTATGTTGTTAAGCCTTGAACCTCATAGAAATGTCTGTTTAATCATGAGAAAATGTATTTTAGGTGCCTAAATGCGAGTTGCACTTCTCTTTGACTCTCTGCTGAAGTGAGACAGAATGGGATCATCAAAACAGCTCCCAAAAGATCTGAAAAACAAAGATTGTTCATTGTCATGGTTTAGGGGAAGGCTACAAGAAGCTTTCCCAAAGGTTTCAATTGTCAATTTCGACTGTAGGGAACGTTGTCAGGAAATGGAAGGACACAGGCATAGTGGCAGTTAAACCCAGGCATGGCAGACCAAGAAAAAAACAGGAGCGGCATAGGTGGAGGATTGTGAGAATGGTTGCACACAACCCACAGATCACCTCCAAAGACCTGCAAGAACATCTGGCTGCAGATTGTGTATCTGTACATCGGTCAACAATTCAGCGCAATTTGCACCAAAACATCTGCTTTTTATAAAGACCAAATAACTTAATTTTTGTCTCATCAGTCCAAAGCATTTTCTTCCAATATGAATCTGGCTTGTCTAAATGAGCTTTTGCATACTCCATGCAACTGTATCTGTGGCGTGGGCGCAGAAAGGGCTTCCTTCTCATCACCCGGCCATACAGATGTTTTGGTGCAAATTGCACTGAATTGAAGAACCATGTACAGATACACAATCTGCAGCCAGATGTTCTTGCAGGTCTTTGGAGGTGATCTTTGGTTTGTGTGCAACCATTCTCACAATCCGCCGCATATGCCGCTCTTGTACTTTTCTTGGTATGCTAGACCTGGGTTTAACTGCAACTGTGCCTGTGTCCTTCCATTCCCTGACAACGTTCCTTACAGTCGAAATTGACAATTGAAACCTTTGGGAAAGCTTCTTGTAGCCTTCCCCTAAACCATGACAATGAATAATCTTTGTTTTTAAGATCTTTTGGGAGCTGTTTTGATGATCGCATTCTGTCTCACTTCTGCAGAGAGTCAAAGAGAAGTGGAACTTGCATTTAGGCACCTAAAAAACCTTTTATCATGATTAAACAGACCTTTATATGAGGTTCAAGGCTTAACAACATAATCCAACCAATTTTGTGTCTAAAGTCCTCAGTTTTACATGCTGTTACATGCATTAAAATCAGCAAGACCACAAGGGTTCCCATATTTTTGCACAGCCAGTTTTTCACATCTTATTTAATTTCATAAAACTAAATACTGCTTTTCAAAAAATCTTTGTTTGGAAAACATCCCAGTACTTAGCTGTTCCTGGTAAATTAAAGACATACCACTTTTATCTTTTTTGTGTGAAAACAGAGTCAATTATAATGCCGGCTGAGAGGGGTTCCCAAACTTTTTCATATGACTGTATACCACCCAGATGGTGTCTCTCTCTCTCTCTCTCTCTCTCTCTGTCTCTGTCTCTGTCTCTCTCTCTCTCTGATCCAGAGGCTGTGTGTATATCTAGCGAGGCAGCTGGCCATGTGAGTAAATGCCAGGCTCACATTGGCTCTGCCCTTTAACAAAGCTCTGTTGGGACCGCAGGGTAGAAGGCCTGTGACACATACGGGTGATTGTTCAACTCTCGGCATTTTTACCACCTACTCAACAATAAAAATGAAAGACTGAAAAACCCCAAACATTACCAGGGGAAAGCATATATAAACATTATCAGAAATATGATTTAATATGATTACAACAGTAATTTATCAATCCAACCATATGCTGTGCCAACCATTGTCACCGTCAACCTGCAGCTATACCGTAGTGTCTGTTCAGTTCTGGGTAGCTGTGTAGAATGTGCACAGCCATACAGGCAGGGTGTCACACATGCACGTGCACGCGCACACACACGATTCATAGAGGAATAAACTTTTACAATTAATTATCTTTCTTAGTCTCTCTGCGTCACTTCCACGTCCTCCCCTTCACTCTATAAAACACACACACACACACACACACACACACACACACACACACACACACACACACACACACACATTTCCTCAGTGTCCCAGTGTCCTTCAGACAGCATCAGTGTAACCTGCTCCCTTCCCCTGGGCCCAGGCCGGTGAGACAGTAACAGAGACCAGTGAAATGATTGTTTAACTATCTCCACTGCTGGCCCACACTCAGACACTCAGCTCAGTCATCTAACCTCCATATTTGGGCAACTCAATCAACATACAATCAACATGCAATGCCTTCATTGATTAAAAGCATGGTACGATACAGCAACACACATACTGCACTGTATCATCACATTACAAAACACTGTAACCTGTGACCAACGGAAATAAGCTAAAAATGAGTAAAGGCTTGTTTTGATTTTACCCAGTTTTTAACCTTTGTTGTGATTGTGAACATCTTTATAATTTGATTTCAACGGATGGAGAAGGCTGACTGTCCAAACGAGGTTCTACAATGTGGTACTTTACAGTGACCATTCACCACACTCATAATTACTCTTTTACTGTCTTTTCTTTGGATATGTCTGAAGAGAGGCTCTGGGGCTAAACTATCTAAAAATACTGTTCCAAGTTGAAGGCCTACTTTCAAAATGTTGCAAGTGTAAAAAGTACAAGCAACAAAACTGATTGTGTTGATTCTACAGTAAATACCCCTTTAATAATGACCGAAAGGAGACCAGCTGAACATCCCACTTTTATAAACTATTGCATGTTGAGAAACCTCAAGTCTTACCAAAGCGGAGCTAACCAGCTTCCATTAGCTCACCTAAGGCTGCTGAAGGAAATAACTCTCTTATCCAAGAGGATTGACTGAAAACTTGCCTAGGGCTGCAATTAAAAATATATATTTATATATATTTTTAGAAGGATTGGGTTATGAAGAAGAGTGACACTTTAAGCCAGCTAAGGATTTAGGTGTTTTTTTTTCTTGGGGTGTGAAGAGGACTGTCACCAAATGCATTACTTTATGGAAAGGGCTTTTTAAGGAGCAGCGTCACAAATTTGACTCACATAGATTCCCCATTGTCTTACCACAAAGACTATGAGCTCTTATAGCAAAACTGAAAGCATCACTTGATTTTAAAAAGCTCACTTATCATGCACAGTGCACTTTGTCATGGTTTTTCAACATTAATATGGGTCCACGGTATGAATAGAGACTACCAAAGTATGAGAAAAAAACAACCCTCTCTCTTTTTTTCCACCTCCACTTCTGTAGAAAACCGGTGTTCAAAAACTGCAGTCTGATTTCTCTTCCCCTTATGACATCATACGGGCAAGAGGTAGATTCAGGGTCAATCAGAGCAGACTAGGCTTTTTTGTAAGGCGGGGCTTAAAGAGACGGCTCTAAAACGAAGCGTTTCAGACAGAGGCTGAAAAGATGGGATTCAACAATGGCATTGTGAGAAAAGGGTGTTTTGGACACTACACCATTAAAACAGATTGTAGGAGAAACCCCAATATTTTACTTTAAGCCTAAAAGTAAGCATAATATGTAACCTTTAAAGTTAAATACCTTAAAATGGATTTTTCTTTCAAAGACAGTCAAATAGAGGGGCCCTTATTAGGAGTATATGCAGGAGAGAAGAGAGCCATAAATAGTGGTAAAATGAATCACACAAAGGTGGCATTGGAATATGCCAGTGACGCCAGAACACATCGACAGAGAACAGAGGGGGGCGAATGACATGTATGAAAAGAGAAAAGGATGAGTGAGATGAAAGATGGAGGAGAGAGAGACAGAGAGACAGAGCGAGGCAGAGTGAGAGAGAGAGAGGGGAAAGCTGTTAATTCGGTAGCCCAGGCAGCAGGCGTGGAGGAAGGGATTTGGAGTGAAGCTCTGGTCCAGATCCCTGCCTGTTAGACTGACACAGCAACAACCCTGCCACCGGCCTAATCCCCCAAATCAGCCCTCCACCACAGGGGAGAGACACAGGCACAAGCATGGAGCGGAGGGGAGGATTGTGTTTTGGGGGAAATCAAATGACTGGAGAGGAGGGAGAGAGGGATGAAAGGATACTGTAGTAGGGAGGGTGGAGAGTGGGAGAAACAGATGGATGGACTGGGAAAGGAAAATAGAAAAGATAGAGAGAAATAAAGGAAAGATAAAGGATGGACAGATGAGAGGTGAGCATTGTGTGTATAAACTGTTAAAATGAAGACTTAAAAACTCTGCCCAAAATATGATTTTTCGGTGAAGTAAACAAAATGTTTTTATTTTGTTGTAAACTAGGTTAAAGTGTCACTGTATATCTTTAACTATCCTAATCCATAACTATCTTTATAATGTTTCTTGTGTAAGGTACGTCTTATTTCATAAATAAGGTGGCAAAACTTTTAAATGCAGGCCAAGTTCCTGTGTGTCTGCTTCGCGCAGAGAACGGGGTCTCAAACGCAAATCTGCAGGGGTCTTCATCCACACTGTCACATTTGTTTAAAATAGTTGCCTTGAAATTTGCGAAATTGTGACAGGTTTTTCACATAGTAGAATCCAGTGGACGCATGCTTGAGGAGAAGCTATGGAGGCAAACATGAAAAGAATAAAGACAGGAGAGGGAAAACAACAGAGGGCCAAATTGGCGGATAGGAATGGGGAAAAAGGGCGAGAGAGGGAGCATGGGGGTGAGGGACGCCAGGAGCCAATGAACGAAAGAGTGTGAGAGAGAGGCAGAGAGAGAGAGAGAGAGAGAGAGAGAGAGATGGGTGCTTTGTGCTGGTGGTTCAGCTCCATCCAACAGTGAGTCTTTCTGGCGCTAATGAGTGGGGCTGCTCTCTCTCTCGTGTGTGTGTCCTTATAAAGAGCTGGAAAGAGAGAGAGAGAGTGTGTGTGTGTGTGTGTGTGTGTGTGTGTGTGTGTGTGTGTGTGTGTGTGTGTGTGTGTGTGTGTGTGTGTGTTTAGAGGCTGTGAGGGTGCGGAGGTGGGATGGGGGGGGGATTAGTATGATTGAATGCCCCCCCTCCCTCTTTCATCTGCTATCTGTCAGGGTCAGTGAACATACAGAGCATTTCCAAGCCCACCACAGTATGCACAGAGGCGGACTAACCACTAGGCAAAGGTAGGCAATCGCCTTGGGCCCCAAGCTACCAGGGGGCCTCATAAAACACCTCATAAACCTGGGGTAAATGTACTGTAGTTCTTCTGATGTTTTATTTTATTTATTTTTGAGTCAATCCATAAAATGACATAAGAATGCTTGATTCATGAGTTAATTCAAGAGTTTATTCGTTAGTGCAATTGTATTTTCATTTGTTGTTTGAAGACAAAAAGAATAGATATTGTCTTCGTACTTAAAGTAAGAAGATAAAACATTAAATGCAAAAATGATACACAATTCTTGAATGCAAATGTACGATTTGAATTCAGTCTTGTAGTAATGTGGTGGCTCTCTTGCCTATATTTGCCTTAGGCCCCAAAATGAATAAATCCGCCCCTGAGCATAGCCTGCCCCTTACCTCCCTGTCACTCTCTATCTTTCTCCCCGCAGTACATGCACCGCCTCTGGGCAGCTCTTACAGTGAGGCTGGCATTGCTGCCAACATCCAAGGACCCAGGAGGTTGTGGCCTAAGGTAACCCCTCACCCCCCCCCCCTCCTTGGTCCTATTAACACCTCCTGAGGTAAAAAGCAGGGACTCGCTGTTGTTGTTTTCCTCACCGAC
Source organism: Hyperoplus immaculatus (assembly GCA_949357725.1). NCBI lineage: Eukaryota > Metazoa > Chordata > Actinopteri > Uranoscopiformes > Ammodytidae > Hyperoplus > Hyperoplus immaculatus. The sequence goes on along the minus strand of OX442363.1, from coordinate 5,279,105 downwards.
CGCCCCCCCCCCCCCCCCCCTTCGACCCTCTCTCTTATTCTTCCCAAAGGCTCTCTCCACCTAAAAATGGGTCTGCCATTGATCGTTAAAGGGTGTGAAAGAGCAATCGATAAGGCTTTCCTGGTGTGCAGGGAAACTATAGAGCCAATATGGAGAAAGCAGGAGGGTTTTAAATTGTTCGTATGGCGCTTGAGGAGGCGTGGGGTGGACATTTATGTGCATTGGCACCATGAAAAATAGAGGAAAAAATTAGAAGAAAGAAGTCCTATGTTGTGGAAAAGTATCCAGAATGACTTCGCAAACACTACAGTCGCACACACAGACACACTGCTCCCTCCCACCCCCCGATGAGGGCCCTCTTTAAAAATTCATTCAGTCAATAATGACCCTTCGCCCTCCGAGTCTCTCCTAGGAGCTAGCATAGCCTGCCTCCTCCCACACAGCCTCTCTCTTTCTCTTCTCCTTCACTCTCTCCATCCCTCCCTCTTTCCTCAGCCACACATAACACACACACACAGACTATCTCACAAGCAGGCACATACACACACCTTGTCCTGCCTGCTATAAAGCCAGGGAATCCACACTTTTGATGGGGCTATATCATCGCCATTAGTTATGCTTGCACATTAGCCTAAAATCACTACACTTTATTCACGCTATACCTGATTGCAGCAGTTACATATTTAATGGTTAACTGTGGTGACAATTTCTTATTTTTTTTAAACTTTTATTTGTGGTTTTACATTTTTCTTTTATATACAGACAAAAAAAAACAGAATAAGTAAACACATACAATACATACACAACCCCCACCGCCCTCCCCCCTCCCTCACATAAACAAACAAGAAATACAAAAAAAAGTGAAAAAAATAACTAAGACAAAATGATTAAGAAAATAAGCTATAAATACACAAGACACAAAAGAAAGCTAAAACAAAAATACAACTGGGGCAAACCTCACACATTTCTTTAAATGACACAAGTGATTCCACCAGTGGCTCAAGAAATTAACAATGCTATCTGGTGGCATAGCAAGGCTAGTAGAGATAAGCATCCCAGTACACACAATGATTGGGACTCCAGTCAGCCATGTTGTCTGCTCTGCCCTGAGATGGCTTCCATTTATTTGATAACTCACACCGCCAGATCTTTAGCATCATCTTGGACCGGACCAAAACCAAAGAATTTGGGGGGGAAATATTGGATAAGTGATGGCTTAGAGCCAAGCATTCCCTTCATAGCAGTATGTCGTTGAGTTATATTATGTGCCATGTTTGAGCAGCATTTGGTGGTTATAGAGACCACAACTTCTTTTGTTCCCCGCTCAAGATAATAAGAAAATCAACATTTCAATGGACTTGCAAAGAGTGCACTCATACTCAGCAGCAACTCAATCTTACCTTGTATACATTAAAGAGGACCTATTATGCTACTTTTCTGGTCTTAATTTCTTGTTTTACACTGCTATAGAGCAACCTGACACGAATCACATCACAAAAAACTATGTAGATTTTCGGGAAGCTCTTTCTCTTATTTTGGCGATCCAGCACATCCTGTCAACACTTGAGTGTGTGTGCTTCGGCTCCCTCCGCCTGTGCTTCGGCCATCTCCGCTCCCCTCCCCCCCCCTCCTGCAAACCCCACTCCGTTGTGATTGGTTACCTTCCTTCCGGAACACTTTCAGTGGTGGGAAGCGCGAGCATGGACCTATAAGGGCGCGAGGCAGACGCGAGGCAGACGCGAACAGGGAAGTGACAGCATTACCATACATGGAAACATCCGCGTGGAGACGTCACAAAGTTTTATGCGACGTCACAAATTATGAAAGGGTAGACCGCTTTGAACACGTGACTTCTCGACTGGCTAGAATAGTGTTTAGTGCTCTGCACAGACACCCCAGACGGTCAGCAGGGAATATGTCGAAATGCATGTAAGTCATTATTTGATAATTTAGTATGGTTAAGCATGACTATGAATCATCATAACAACGTTTATAGGTCATAAAAGTCAAAAAGCATCATAGGTCCTCTTTAATCACAGGACATTGCCTTGGAATGAGCTAATAACATAAAAAATCATTATAACTAGATCTAGTCTCATATTTCCAGAACTTTCAGACACATCTGTTGGTCTTCATCAGTGTGCGATATATAGTACAAACATTAAAGTATACAAGATGTATGACAATATACACACCAGGTACTTTATAATGGAATTTCAGTCGGGTGAGAAGGTTACACAACGACAGCAAACCTCCTGGAGAACACATCCTCTGTTGCCACTCCAAGCTCACCTGGGTGGTCCTCCTAAGACAAGGTTGTCGAAAGATGTATTGTACATATTGTAAAGCCTATTTGATATTTGTGATATTGAGCTATTTAATTCAAATTTATGAATACATCTTGTGGGTAGGATATAAAGGGTCAGCTTGGCAAATAACAACCTCCTCCTACATTCTGCCAATGGATTGCTCCACTGGCAGGCACGCATTCCAACCAAACATTAGGTAGCGGGGAGTGTGGACTGTGAATGCATGAGCAGCGCTCTAATAGGCCTGGATGAGCTCTGGTGCACCCACCTGGCCCATTCCCGCTCATACTATGTTGCTAGCATATTCAGTAATGTCTGGTTGAACCTCTCACAGGCTCCATTGCCCTGGAAATGATATGCAGTTGTCCTTGTTTTTTCCCCCTCGAAAGTCAAAGTACTGACAAAGTAGCCTACTGATTATTTGTATCAAGGCAGACTCGGATATGAGTACCTTGCTGAATATGTTCTGGGCATCCGATTGGTTGGAAAACATATTTGAATATTATATAGTTGCTGTTGTTGAAACTGTCTCGTCTCCTGTGGGTATCAATCATATAAAAGGGTGTGAATCTGTGATAATAGTGAATTTATGTCAGTCAGCTGGTTTACTTAATGTAAGAAATTGGTGTTCAATGGTGCATGGAAAATTAACCGGGAGGAGGGGGGGATACCTTGTCTGACGAACACATTGTTCATAGAAATCTGTCAAGGTTGGCATACTGCTCTTTGTGGCCAATAGAAACGCTGTGTCAAAATCAACAGTCTACACCAAGAGAGGCTACAGAAGTACTACAGCCGATTCTCAATGGCTCCTTTGCCTCCTCCCTCCACTTCCTCTGTCAGTATTTGAAAGGTAAACCCCTGCATGGACTTCACATCAGTCGATGCAGGTGTGGCCTGGGGTGCTTTTGGCCATTGGGGAAATCCTTGAGAACACAAAGCCATTAAAAACTGTCCTACATGTTCCGGGAGTTAGTTAATATTAAAAGATAATTGGCAAGTTGTACTGCCCGGCGTTTCTTTACTGCTATTCATTTGGCTGGTTAATTACAGGTGGATAAGTGTCACTTTCTCACATCTCACACGTCACTGTTGCAATGTTTCATTCCATTTTATTGGGATAGTCAGGGTTTTTTCTCTTTGTGAATATCCTTGTTAACGGAAAGGACAAGGTATGGCAGACTCATAATGGACATAATTTACTGAAATGTATTTAAGTAGATTCATGAATGAAATGTTTGGCTCCCTTTAAGAGGACGAATGGTAACGGGGGAGACGGGGCACCAGGTGTAGTTAAAAGGTGGATGTATGACGTGTGCTGGAACATGTTTGTGAATAATCGGCCACAGAGGTGTGCAGCCCAATTAAGTGATGGGCTGGACTTCTTCCTTTAACTCCTACAGAACAGTGCAAACATTGTTGCCATGTTTTTCTGTCGCAGTGGATGCCATAAAGTTGCACACTGACATTATTTGATTCTCGTGTTAATCAATTTGAAGAAACTGCAGTCTGAGTTTTCAAAAGCAGCTGTCCAAACTATATATATTCATTCCCCGTATGGGTATACGATAAATATTAGAAAGAACCTACGCATAGTAGAAATAAAGGATTGATAACCCATTGGCTTGGCATTGTGGGTGGTTGATCTCTCTTACCATGTGACACCAAGCTTACTGCATACGAGCCATCCTAGCTGGTCCCACTGCTAGCCCGACTGCTTCTGAAGGCCCAAGGGTAGGGGTTCCATGTCTGTTCTCCAGGGGCGGCTGCATGTCCTAAGAAAGAGTCAAGAGATGGTCAGTAAATGATTGTGTAATTCACTTAAAATCACCTAAGGTTAGTCCTATCCACAGCCATTCTGAAAAGTCTGTAGTTAAGAAAATCAACACGCTTGGTTTGGCAGTTTTAGAAAAAAAAGTGTCTTACTTGATATCCAAAAGCTATAAGTAGTAGAGGAACTGAACTTAACCATCACCACAAAACCCCTATGAGAAAGATCTATCTACTGAGGAAAGCCATGAGAAGTGGTTGAAAGTATAAAGTATGTGGCTATTATATTATACAGATTATCCACAGAGATTTCTCCTGTCAAAAAACAAAACAGGTAGAAATGCACTTATCTCTTTGCGATGCAATATTTAATATTTAATCATTTTCCCATCTAATTTTTTTAGGATGTTCTAAGGCAGAGCTGTCATTAAAATCCCTACATATATTTTTTAATCATTTGAAATATGTAAACATAAAATATTTTCTGAAATATTACAATTCTCACAAGCCTTCAACAAGCCCCCGTAACACAGAGCCAAAAGTATGGGAACGCTGACCTGAAACACTGCGTTCACCTTTGACTCCACCTGTGTCTGTTCCCATTACCACCAGTTGTGGTTTAAGAAGAGCTCCCTAGTGGCACCCTGTTCCCCTTGCTCTCAGCAGGGCACTGCTTCTCTTCTGCATCCCTCCCTCCCTCCATTCATCCATCATGAGTAGGCTGCTAAATGGAGCAAAGCGCCTCGCCTCCGACCCCTTTCAATGAGCCATGGGGTCTTCCAGCAGTGCAACGCTCCGGTGGTCCCAAAGGGGAGCCATTTGTTAGCGAACAGCTCGCATCGCTAATGTCCCATAGCATTCAGGCAGCATTAAGCCTCTGGACATCCTGCCATCTAGACCTCTCTCTTTCCATCTTTCCTCTACATCATTTTTCTCTCCACATTCATTCATTTCATCACACCATTTTGGTGCACATGAGAAGGAGGGTCCAGGTAGAAAAAACATAACGTGACAATGATATTCAAACTCATTTTTCATAACTCAATATGCATGTCATCTGATAACTGGAAGCCGAAATATATGAGAACATTTATTTCATAATTTTTTTTATGTTTGTTAATATGACAACCACCTCACTTTTTATAGAGCATGTCCTCAGTATCTGCAATATCAGCTGTAAGGAGTTAATCAACTAAGCAAACAAAGTGGCGCCCTTAGCTCAGTCGTTAGGGCGTCCCCCCATGGGCCTCGGCCAGCAGCGGACCCGGGTTCGATTCCAGCCTGTGGTCGTTCTCTGCATGTCACTCCCCTCTCTGCCCCATTTCTGTCTCTACACTATCAATAAAGCATAAAAATGCCCAAAAAAATATCTTAAAAAAAACGAAGCAAATACCTTTGTTGTGAAGTTCAAGTAATTTATTGCACTGTATATGTGAATTTCACTGAATGTGTTGTATTGAAATATTGTACTTTGAAAACTATGTATTTGATGAATGATTAACCCATCCGTTCGAAATTTCCAGTAAGCTACTTTTAGGTGCGTACTTTCAAGCGACCTGATTTAAAAAGGTCCAATATGTAACATTAACGAAACAATTTACATTATACAGTATATTGTATGTGGGTGGATATTCGTGGATTTTCTCCGCCAAATTTTTGGCCATCCAAACAGCGAACACAGGGAGTGGCTGAGAACAATTACGTTGAGGTTGTGCGCTCATTTCAGTTGTAGTTACAAGCAGGCCCATGACATGCGTCACGACCAAACGTTATGCGATTGGTTGGCAGATCCAGAGTGGCACTGGGCAGATCCAATAGTTTTAAACTTCAACAGACACCCGCCTTCAAGTGAGTTCACCTTTGTCAATTGAGCGATTCCAGACCTTCTGTACAAATGAAATTAAGTGCGATGGTCTGGTTAGTCCACCATTGTTACATTTGAAATGAGATATTCAGTTGCTCAGAGAATATATTTGTTTCCATACGCTAACACCAAATATATAACATTTTAATATCTATATTTTCCATCTCTGTTAGGCCCTTTAATGTTGTACATTTTGACCTTTACATATTTGCCTCCACTGTCAGCAGACTGTAACATCTTGATCCTTCATCTCATTGCTCCAAAACCCCTGAACCATCCGTGCATCTCTGTCAACCCCTGAATACCTCAGTCCCCCCATCTACCACCTGTCCATCCCATCGACACGTCCCACTGCTTTACCATCTCTCCTGCCACCCATCCATCCATCCATCCATGTCTTCCTCTATCCATCAGTGCATTTAGTTTTCCCTATATGCCTTTCGCACTCCTGCGCCCCTCCGTCAATTATCCCAGCCCTCCCTTTCCATTTTTCCTCAGTCAATCCATCTCTGATACCCTCCTTCCATCCCTCGTTTTACACATGCATGCATCCTTTCTGCCTGTCACTTTCTCTCCAACTCTATGAGAAATGTCTGATTATTGAATGTTCCATTAGTTAAAGGAATAGGTCAACATTTCTTGGAAATAAGCTTATTTTTCTTTTCTTTCCACAGAGAGTGGGATGACAAGATGGCTATCAGATATACAGGGCTGCTTGCAGGACACGATGAGCCTAGCTTAGCATAAAGAATCAAAACAGATGGAAACAGCTAGCCTGGCTCTATCCAAAGTGAAAAATAAGCTGGCTGATTACAAGTTGCTGATGTTCAGATGTTTACCCCAAGTAAAAGTAGCAGTAGAAATACTACGTTTCAGGTAAAGGTCTTGCAATTCAAAATGTATCCTTCATAATAAAAAATTGGTCCTGACTGCAGCTCCATACTTATCACACAAACACGAGATTGATATCAATCTTCTCATCTCACTCTCAAGTGAAAATGTTGAATTAAGTCTTTATTATTGCTCTGATATTTTCATCTCCATTACTTGATGAAGCATTTGATTCCTTCTCATGTTCCTGTTTCTTTTTTTATTATTAACTGGCTGGTATATTATAGTGTTAAGGTTATATTGGTACCAACATGAGAGTCCTCTGAAAAGCATAATGACAAATATCGCTCATGCGTAGTCTACCAGTCCACATACTGAACAAAATGTCTTGAGCACTTGAACTGGGTTCAGTTTGAAAAAAAAAAACTCCCTGTGAGGAACAATCAGTCCCACCCAAACACAATTATTCGACAAGCACACAATCAAGCCGTCTCCGATGCAGCACCTGGATTCTCCCCTGAATCCCTCCACGCACGGCGCAGTGAGAGAGGGAAAAACAAACAGTCAGCCACATCAGTCTGCAATCCAATCCTCCATTGTAATCCCCTAGGTTTTAATCAAGGCATATAATTACTACTTAGAATACAGCACTAGCACTCATGCCGTAAATTATGATTGCGGTAGAGAAATTGCGATTATTTTCTATCCCACCCTTTCCTGGCCCGAAATTTTATATCTACTTATAGCCCTCAGCAGCGGCACGACATCCCCCCTTAAGTCAGGCCATTCTGTAACCCTTGTTCCACAGGTGTCCGAGACACTTCTTTAACAAATGTACCTCTGGCAGCACCTCGCAGAGTGAACACATAGCAGCGGATGAATGTGGCAATCAGTGCTTGGTGGGAGAGTCATAGAGGCTGATTGCACGGTGGGAGCCACAGAGCAGACTCTCTCCACGCTATAGGAATAACAAGCTCCATCGCCCACAGTGTGAAACAACAGACTGCTAATTGGAATCAGCACGCCCTCTTCCCTGAGCCTATTCTAATATCTGCCGGATGCCTGATTTCCTGCTATATAGGTAAGGTACTGGGGATGTGTGCTGCTGCGGCTGCTGCAGCTGCTGTCTGCATATGACGCATATCTCTGTATAGTGGAGCTTTATATTAATGACGCGTTGGTGCTGGAACGCCCCTTTGTGAAAGAACAACGTGAACTCATCCAATCAATTATACAATGTGATGAATGTAACCTCGGTGTATCCTCCACACCGGAACCTTAACATCACACACCTCTGACTCACAGTAGGAGACTATGCCTGTTGGCACTATACACTTAGCTGGATTGCATTGCAAAGCAATGATTATGTTTTTAGCCCTCAGTTCTTTTACAACTTCCACCTCAGTCTCTGTGGTTATAAGTTTAGTTTCCCTCAATGTGTTCCTGGCAGGGGTGGATTACTGCACGGGCACACCGGGCACAGGCCCAGGGGCCCAAGGGTTCAGGGGGGCCCTTAACCAGAGATACCATTTAACAAGATAGAAATCATCATGGGCCCCTCAACTAGTAGGGGAGAAATACAAAAGCAAGTTAAAAACAACAGCAAAGAGTGCTGCCTGTTTAAGAAAAATCTGAAAAATAATGTTCCTTCTGCATATCAGGATTTGATAGACCCTCTAAAATTTCCTCTCAAAGTGCACCGAATTGATGCATTTTACTTTAAAAAGGTAAAAAAAATCTGGGGGGGCATGCGGCCGGACCCCCCAACAAGGTACAGGGTCCCTCCAACAGTATCCCAAAATCATGTGGGAAACACTGACTTCCTTAATATGTTTTTGCCAATAATTGTATGTATCTATGTGGAAAAGTCAGTGTACCTGACTGGAAAGGGACGAGAGGGGGGCCCTTTAAGAGTTTGTGCCCAGGGGCCCAATATCTCATAATCCGTCTATGGTTCCTGGTTGTACTTTTAGATATTGGCTTTATTTGACTGTTCACTGATCCCATTCAGACATGATGGAGATGTGCTTAATGACTGCCGGTGCTGACCGGACCTTTCCCGCTGTTGCTGATGAAGAAATAGAAAAGTTGAACTGTCCTATCTATGTGTTTGCTTCACACTTCCAACTAACACTTTTTCATGTATCTAACATGTTATTTTGTATTGTATCTTGTACAGCACTTTGGTCAACTGATGCTGTTTTTACATGTGCTATAGAAATCATTTTGACTTTGACTTTGACATAAATAAACAGCCAGCCGAACTCCCTTTCAGAAGAGCCAGGATGTGAGCGTACTCACTCCTTTATTGAACGCTATCACCACAGGGAAGTCATGACGACACAGTTTAATGGTGTAAAACTGAGAAAGAAAATAAAAGGTAACTAAATACACTGCTATCCAAATAACAGGTAAGTATGAATGGTTTGAAACATTAGCATTGTATGCAAAGCATGTAGCGGGTTAATAGCCAGGGCTGCCAAGTTTCACCAAAAGTTTGGAGTGAGATTTTTTGGCCGAGGGACCCAAAACCGTGTCCTCTATCCCACCCAATAATTTTTGCTAGTGTCCTGCAAGTTTACATATTGTTCATAATAAATTGGAAAATGTGATAAAACATCAAAAATCTTATTGAAATAAACGAATTCATGAATTGCAAAGTCGTAGGACAGGTTTTAATTAAACATTGGGTGTAGACATATTGTAAGTGGGGGTCTGGGGTTCCCCCCCAGAAAATTTTGAGCATTAAACACTTAATTTCCTGCATTCTGGTGAATTTTTATGAAGCAATGTGTGCCTTTTCTGCATTCATTTTTATGTAAAGTAAAAGAGAACATTCACGGTTTCGCTGACACAAATTTAATTGAATAGCCTACAATGCATGTGTAGTGCTTTCAAATATCTCCTGTAGCCTATTGTTAAAACATTCGGTTAAACTGTCCATCCATCCATCTTCTACCGCTTGTCCCGTTAGGGGTCGCGGGGGGGGCTGGAGCCAATCCCAGCTGCATTGGGCGAGGGCAGGGTACACCCTGGACAGTTCGCCAGTCCATCGCAGGGCCCGGTTAAACTGTAATAAAGGTAATTATTCTATATGTATTCAACATTGTATGGGTTATCCAATTATCCAATTTCAATTCACCATTATTATATTAAATCTATGACACTTGATGTCTTCTCAGAACATATTTTTCCCACAGTAACCTCTAAGCTTAGTTACTCAATACATTCATTCAATTAATGTTGACAACATTTTAGAACAAAAATGTGTTGGTGTGTCAACCAGCCCAATAACATAATGCAAAACAAGCTTGAATATATCAAGTGAAGTGACTGATTTGAATTAAGGTGTTCTTACCTCTTTGTTCATTTAATACCGGCGTCCTTGTTGTCATTCATTTTCCATATAATTTGAACAAAGGGCGGGACTGGAAGGCGGCGGACTTTTATTAGTTTTGTAGTGTAACGCAGGGGGGCGTGGCCGTGGTGGTTTGCCAAGTGGCTGCTGCGGCTACGGGCTGCACACGGCCATGGACCTATAAAGAAACCGCGCGTGCAGAAAGCATGCAGAAAGAGGATGTCACGGAACTCAGTCCGTTTAGCTTTTTAAAATAAGACTTTCAAAGTAAAAGTACAAAAAAAAAATATATATATATTACGGGGATTCATCCCCGTAATATATATATTTTTTATCTGCGTGAGAAATTGGAGGTGTGGCGTGTGAGCGTGTGAACTGGTTGATATGCGTGTGTCTCACGGCCAAAGCGTGAGACTTGGCCGCTCTGTTAATAGCCTATATCAATTGCAACATAAGGTAAGTAGCCTACTGTTTATTAATCTAGCATACACTTAAAGGCTATGACAAATGATACCTTTTAAAACATACAAACTCAATGTAATTTCAATAAAGATTCATTAATATGAACTGATAAACATGTAAAGAAAGTGAAATGCTTACAGCCATTGCTTTCTGAGGGATACACATGAAGGATAACTTTGGATTGAACTTCAGATAACAGGTAGAAGCAGCCATGCTCCTGTCACTGCCAACAGGTGTTCAACCATCTACTTCCTGCTTACTATATAGTTTTTGTTTCAAAATAAAAGCCGCTCAATCATTTATACAAAACAATAAAAAAAAACTATGACTTTGTTTCTCTCTTTTTTTAACACAAACATATAAAGGCAGAAAAGTTATTGATACATTCAGTGGTATTTGGTCAGTGTTAAATATGACATTTGACATTGTGGATATTAGAACATATCATTGTTTGGTGAATGAAATTGACTGCATTAAAAAAGGTTTAAGGTCTTTGTTCAGTAGGTAACAAAGCCTGGCTTGTCACAGACAAACTATTGATATCGGACAACTTTGTAAAATGTTCAGAGGAAAACAAATTGAAATGGTCAAAGTCAATGTTTTTAGATTACGTTTAGGTTTAAATTTGATTTAGTCAACAAAAAACCATGAAAAGAACACAACCAGCAATGTGTTAGTCCATCTTTTAATATGACTTCCATGGCCGATGGTCTGCTCTCAGCTCTTTGACCATTTATACCTTTTGAAGAATAGCCACCAAATAGTACATCCTCATTTTAAGAAGGCACAGTAATGTCCTGAAGACAATTCCCCCTGTCATTTCTAGAAACTGTTACTCCACTGGGAGCAAAATTGTTTGCAATCTCTCAATTATAGATAAATACACACGCCAAGGGCCATTTGGTTGTTTTTGGACAACAATGGAGCGCACAGAAGGAAGATAAGTCAGACTTACAGTATACAGAGTATCACTACACTGAGTCTTTGTGATGAGTTAATGATTTGGTTCATTGACCTGGACATGAACTTTAGGCTCTCCCATGACAGTGCTGTCTCTACTGGCACTAGAAGTCAGCACTGGACATTGTCTAGAAACTGTCCAATTCAATCATTGTTCCCAGGGAGAATGAGCTGACTTTACTGTGGAAAGATGTCTTGTTGATATTGTGAGTTAGCCTAGCAGGCAAGGAAATTAATTAATTTTGGCTGAGTGGAACCTTGGGCATACGGAATATCTATCTATCTACTTTCAAGCACTGCACCCTTTCCCTCTGGCATTGATTCTTCAAATAAAGAAGCACATTATATATTTTTCTACCATGTTCTCACATTCAAGGGGGTTAACTCTTGGCAGCGGTTTACATTTTATAAATATGCCACCCAGAGCCTACACTGACCTTGATTTCCATGTTGGTTACAGCAGCTTAGAGAACCTTCTGTTGCTACACTGCAAACAGAAAGACTGATGTATTCCCTCTTAACTAATGCACAAAGCCCACCACACATTCACACTGGGGCGCTACTCACACTATAACATCCATACTTATGCAAGGCTCACAGATGTGTGCATATATGTGGACATGCTTTTTTGCGCCTACACATGCAAAACACAAGACATGCATGTACAGACATGTAAGCAGTCATACGTGATATACATATATCATATATATACGTCATGTACCTCACCTACATACACTTACTGATACCTCATGCAGAAACTGCACAGGGAAGACTTGTCCTCACGTCAGACATTGTTATGTAGATGTGTATGTTACGCCCCTGTAAGGGGGGGTTATAGAAAACAACGAGGACGCAGTATTGTTAGTGGAAGTCCAAAGTTGTAATGTTGTTCAAAATACACAAAATTCCATAAACAGTGCATTTTACATTTTAACCATATTTCTCACACATTAACACATTCCTATATAAAGCATATTTCACATTTTAACCATATTCCTATATAAAGCATTGTTTCAGATAAAACACACTGACAATATTATCTAATGACACTCAACTGAATACAGTTGCAGCTTGTACTATAACACATCGTCAAAATTACCTAAATAAAGCATCAACTTATACTCTAACACATTTTCATATATATATTACACCTGAAATGAGAACCGCGCCAACACGTATTGTAGTGGAATGGCGGACACTTTCTTACCACGCGCCTCTCCGTGTGATGCTGCTAGCAAGCACGCTACGGCAGAGAGACTCCTCCGGTTTTAAACTAACTAATCTTTTTAAACATTTAATGCAGTTATTTTACTCTCGGCATGTTCCCTAGCATTAAACATATAACTAAAACAATTTCACAGCCACCATTCTTACCTGTAAGGGGGGGTTATAGAAAACAACGAGGACGCAGTATTGTTAGTGGAAGTCCAAAGTTGTAATGGCCGATGAGACGGCGAGCACGCTATTCCCCTACAGGCTGAACGGGGTAAACTAAACTAATCGAACCCAGATCATCTACAGATAAAACTAAAAATAACGTGAAATAAAGAAACACTGCAACAACTAATCTAATTTAGTATTTCTGAAAAGTGTTGTAGTGAATAAATAAATAATAGATCCTAAACTAAACATGGGATTACACAAACACATATTTAACCGGCATCCCATTATACCTAACCAAGGGGAGAGCAACAGATAACAGACAACAACATCTTTATAACCATTACATGTAGGCATTACATGTAACATTACAAGTGGGAGGACCACAGGCTCTGGACATTCTGACAGTGTAATCTGGCAATCAAATACACACCTGCTAGTTCACACAAACACATACGTAACCGACAAATAGATGAACACACACGTGATCATGTCTTCACACACTGTGGATATCACTCATACACAAGATTATTTTGACGCCCATCAAATCATGAGACTTTCTTCTGTAGGGGGTGGAGGGGACATAAATAATGCAAAACTGTATTGAGAAACAAAGGAATCGGGTGACAGTGTTGTTTTATAATACAGAACATCATCCCAATAGAGAATTTCAATGACCAGCCAGTGGAGAGGAATATGAGATATAGTGCGTGTCTGTCTTAGATCACTCTCGTGCAGCTTCATGCAGCGGATGAGGGTGATAAATGACCAGATTTGACAATGGTGGGTGTTACCGCTATCATCCATATCTCAATAGCTTAACAAGGGTTATCATGTGCTGCTGCTGTGCTGAGAAAATTATTGTAGGGGTGGGGGTGGTGTTGCACAGTGTGTGTGTGTGTGTGTGTGTGTGTGCGCGCATGTGTGTGTGTGTACTGTTTGTTTTTTTGTGTATGTTCAAGTATGTGTGAAATTTTGCATTTGCACATGTGTGTGCGTGTCATGCTCCAGCTGCCAATGCAGAGGATCAAAGGAGTATTGCCTCTATCTCTGTGCATGTGTGTGTGTGGTTGCGTTCGTGTGTGCGAGAGAGAGAGAGAGAGAGAGTGTGTGTAGAGTGGGACTGTATAGCCCCTCCCTCTCCCCCCCCCCCACCTAACGAACCATTACAATCCTATTGATTTCTCATCAAAGCCCCGGGGCTATAAATACAGCCTGTTGCCAGTGAGCCAGAGGAGACGCGTGCCATCCCACCTGAGGAGCAAAGACTCGAACTCTGCACCTACATGGCTATATATAATATCAACACACACACCTGACGCACATACATACATACCTGTGGGCACACGCCACTCTCAAACACACCCACACACACACAGTCCACCCTTTGTATGAAGTGTGACTGAGCGCATGTACATTCCTTCCTTGTTTTTTTTCCCATCGCCCACCACCCCCCCTCACCCCTTTTTAATTAAAGCATGCAGTGAGTGTGAAATGAACTCTCTCCTACACCAGGCCTGACAGCTCTGAGTGGGAGGAGGGAGAATCACACGCCTTTGTCTCTGCGCGTAATTAGAGAGATGGAGAGAAAGAAAGGGGGAAGAGAGAGAGAGAGAGAGAGAGAGAGAGAGAGAGAGAGAGAAAGAAGAACAGCCGGTCCAGCAACACCATGAGGAACCAGCAGCGAGACGGAGGAGATAAAAGGAAGACAGGACAGAGAGAGAGACAGAGAAAGAGAGGATGGGAGGAGGAAGAGAACGTATGATAGAGAGGGGAATAAAGGGAAGATACACTGTAAAAAAAACAAAAGTGAAAAGTGAAAAATATTATTTTCAAGTGCGTATCATTTTCATATGAATGAATGTTCGTTACACTCAAGCCATCGCCAAACGAGTTGACACAGAGTTGATCAAGCCTATGAGCTCCACAAAACTCTCTCTGTATTACTCAGTATGGCAGCGGTTACAAACTGGTGTCCCCCCCCCCCCCCCCCGACATTAATAAGCGCCCAAAAAAAAATTCAGTTGTTGATTCTACTGCTTGCTAAAGACCTGGACATACAGAAAAAGGAATAAAATCCATTCACGACCACCGAAGGTTACCTCGAACATATGCACTGACAGTGTTGTACTTACTCACAATTCTGGGGAGCCTGTTCTTTGCCCAAATCAAACACACAGAACGCTGGATGTCCTCTAACATATAATTTCAAGGCTTGCCACCTTCATTTAGGAAATTAGACACATTTTACATGAGACCAAATAAAGCTAATTTAGAAATGAAATATTTTGAGTTTACATTTTTACAGTGCAGCTTCAATGGGAGGAACCAAGAAGGAAAGGAGAAGAGAGGTGTGGAGGTAGAGGGGTGCTGTAGTCAATACCACCAGTATAACAACAAAAAAAACAAAAGAAACGTTCATGGGGGATCATTTAACGATTCCACCAGCGCACTGCCCTGTTCTGAAACGAGAGCAGGAAACACAAGAGAGGAAACAGCACAGAGCAAAGGGAGGAACAGAGTGGAAGCAGGCAGAGGGCAGGGCTTGATAGATGGTACAATTTGGCAACGGAGAGAGGCAGGGAGTCTTATGAGTTTAAGAATTGATGAAGACAAAATGGGTCCAGGTAGCAGAGGTAATAACTTGCAGGGGCCCTCACACTGCTCCTTATGGGGCTGTGTCCCCGGCTCAGCCCCCCCCCCCCCCCCCCCCCCCCTTTGATGGAAGCTTTCCCCCCACCACCACCAGTACCACCTCACTCTGTCCGGCTGCAACTCCTCTGTGCAGCTGGGAGGGGAAAGGGAGGAGCATCACGCCAGGTTTAAAATGAGGGATTACAGACATGAAAGTGGCAGCTATCAGTCTCTTTTTAGATTCAGAAATAAAGGCAGGGTTTTGATTCTGAAATAAAAACCTACTTTTAGTTTTAATCTTTTTTTTTTGCCATGCTGCTGAATATGATGTGTCAAAAGAGAGAGGGATTCGTCAAATAGAATGCCAAAATATCTGAGCTTAGAAACACACCCAATCTTCATGCCCTGAGAACTGAGAATTGAAGGCAGGTTTGGTGGCATGCCTTTAGTTTTTAAGTTTTAAATCATACAACATCTGTTTAACCGTGTTAAAAGCTAGTTGTTACTGGGAGAGGGGCCTGGTCTGGGGTGGGTAGTTGAGCAGTATAGTACAGTGTCATCCACATAGACATGTTACTGATATAGAGAATGAATACGAGTGGCCCCAGGACTGACACCTGAGGCATGCAGTTTGTTACATACTGCACACACTGACCTCTGTCTGTAAGGCAATCAACAGACCAGCTGACAGTTTGTTCAGGTCAATAGAAAGGGCTCAATGCTGCTTATTATCTATTGAATCAATTAAGTCATTTCAAACTTTAAGAGCTGCTGATGTTGCACTATGCCTTTTTCTAAAACCAGTATGGAAGCCAGATAAAAAAGTATTACTATTATTAAGAAAATTCCCTAAGTTGCTCACTAAAAAAGAATTAACAACAATTAAAGTAACCATTGCTTTAATTTCTCATACTTTAAGATTAATAACAGTTTATTAAAACTTTATGCTTGTACTTACAGGGAACAGTAAGATTGTTCTAAAGGTTATGAAGGTATTTGGTGAGGAACATGGGGATCTCCCTAAAAACAATTCATACCAGGAAAGACAACGTACTATCCAGATTGTGTATTCTATTTGGAAATAAAAAGGAAAGTGAGTTTTTGTTGAGTGCAGTGTTATTATTAACATTGACATCATGGGGAAAACTGTTCAAGTTATACCCAGCTGGTGTTAACCCTTAATTTCCTTTAGACAGCATTTCACCGATCATTCTTTTGTGTTGTTTAAAGAGGACCTATGATACTTTTCGACTTTTATGACCTATAAACGTTATTATAATGATTTATAGTCATGTTTAACCATACTAGAGTATGAAATAATTACGTACAGGCATTTCGACGTATTCCCTGCTGACCGTCTGGGGTGGCTGTGCAGAGCACTAAAAACTATGGCAGCCGGTCGAGCCGAACTTGTTCAAATTTCCGGATAGTTTCTGTCATGTTTCCATGTATGGTAATGCTGCTCAGGCAAGCTCCGGCTGCATGCCCCCACCTTCCTGAAAATCGGCCGCTGCTGGAAGGAAGGTAACCAATCACAACGGAGTGGGGTTTGCAGCAGTGGGGGGGAGGAGCGGAGAAGCTCAAAGCAGTGTGTAGAGAGAGACTGCTGTGCTCGCTAGGGTAAGAGGAAGAGTGTCCCGAAAATCTACATAGTTTTTTGTGATGTGATTCGTGTCAGGTTGCTCTATAGCAGTTTTCAACAAGAAATTAAGACCAGAAAAGTAGTATAATAAGATCTCTTTAAGAAACATTTGAAATGTATCATGTTGTAAGAAATTAAGCATTTTGGAAAAGCGCTCCAACATGCATGTTCCTACAGACTAGGGATGTTAAACGACTCATTATTTGCGTATCGACGTGTCGGAGGCATGAATCGACAAATCGATCGATTTACTGTGCCATTCAAAAAAAAAAGAAAGAAAAGGCAGTGTGCCTTTTTTTTGCGGCAGCAGCACGAAGTTGTGGTGCTGATAAACTGCGCTTTCCTTTAAAAAACACTGGTGCCGCTCGCTGTGTGTGTTCAGACTTCATCTGCATCAAAGCCTTTTTGATAATAAAATGAGAGCCTTTCATTTTAAAAAAGCTGTCCATGCGTCGGAGGTGAATGTAACTTACTCGGCTGAAAACAGAAACTAACGGAGGAGAGCGGCTCACTGTACAGTCCCTTCAGTCTCTGTGTATTTAGACTTGAGACATACAAACAGATCGCGGAAGCCGTTCCTGTAGACAACGTTAACGGGCAGGATAGCCCCGGTTATCATTTTATCCATCAAACCACAGAGAGCTTTTTCTGAGCGGCGACTCACTCGCTCATACTTGCGAGGTCTCCCGGTGATAGTCACCATCACAGCGCTACTCGCTGCTTTGTCCGGGCGGAGGCTTTGTGTGAAGGTGATTTAACATCACGGTCGTAGACGAATACTTTATGCTGCATATGTTGCACTGCACTGTTGACCCACACTGGACATTTAATGCGCGCACATTGCAGAAATGAAGCGCCTGCAGCGCGCTCGTGACCACACGTGAACTCACATCACGGACGTCTCCCATGTCCCCTAAACATCTAATAAAGTAAAACCCCCGATTTACCGATTTCTATTTTTAGAGTCGTCTTGAGCACGAGTCAACAATCGAGCCGAGAATCGACACATTGTTCACATCCCTACTACAGACCATGACAATGTACTATAAGCAGAGCTTTATACTCATTCAGTGATGATTGACCACTGCATTCAGATATGCCTCATCCATTTTAAAGGCCCACTGTCTGTACAAAACCTTTTGTGCTCTTCTCTGCAACGCTGCCTTCAACATCCTCCTAAGGATTTTATAAATAAGATGTATTGACCTTGATGAGACACTGTTCTGAGAGGCACAATACCACCATTCAGCAGCAGGAGATGGATTAGGTCAACTGGGGCTATTGTTGATATAGTAAAATACCTTGTTTGATATGCATGACAATTGAACCCACTAGGGATGGGAATCGAGACCCGGTTCCTCTTCAGAACCGGTGCCAAGTCAACCAATTCCTTGGAATCGTTAACATGCCTGCTTAACGATTCCGCTTATCGGTTCCGCTCGTTGAAAATGCGTCGTGACTTGACACTCACGCTGCGCTGTTTTGGTTCAGAAAGCAGCAAACATGGCGTTGAGACCGAATCTCTCTAAATGTTGTTTTTCACTTGAAAAGACGACAATACGGCTACTTGCAACAATTGTAAAGTTTCCATTTCGTCAAATGACACGCGCACAAGCACGAGCGCAAGCGAGCAGACGGCGATCCTGACGGATAAATGTTTGAATGTCTAGTCGACACCAGAATTGCCCATTGGACTTGAACATAAAATGTGTCTGATCAGATATTTGAGCAGGTTAATACAAATAAACAAATGTGTACTTATTTTCTCACACAATGAGAATCAATAAGAGAATCGATAAGGAATCGGATCGATAAGCAGAATCTGAATCAGAATCGTTAAATTCTTATCAATTCCCATCCCTAGAACCCAAGTTTCTATGCACGCACATAGTCAACCACACATAGTTTTCGTCTATTTTTTTTTCCGGGGAAATGGAGTCACTGAGGGTATTTTACAGTCAGAATTGTTTACTGAGCCCACTGGACTCTCAGTGCAGGCTTTGATTCAGGTGTGTTTGAGCAGCGGTGTGTGAAAACTGTCCAAAAAAAGATACAGGATAGGTCATGCAGCAACACGATTATTATAATCTAGACAGAAAACACACACACACATGCACTCACTCTCTCTTTCTCTCTCTCTCTCTCTCTCTCACACACACACACACACACACACACAAGGTATGCATGCACTCTCTCACACAAAGTATTTAGATTGCAAGTTCAGACCATGAAGGATAAAAGTGGGATGTGGGGTCATGCGAGAAACAGAGAGCGAGAGAGGATGTCAACAGTAATCCCCGATGGATATTCTGCCCCTGAGGGCATACTGTCCTGCAGCTACTGACAGACAGAGAGAGAGAGAGATAAAGAGAGAGAGAGAGAGAGAGACAACGAGAGACCTTCCCACTGCTGTGTGAATAGAGTAATGGTGCTTTTCCACTACCTTCCATTATTGCTTTTCTATACTCAACAAAAATATAAACGCAACACTTTTGTTTTTGCTCCCATTTTTCATGAGATGGACTTAAAGATCTAAAATTCATTCCAGATACACAATATTACCATTTCTCTCAAACATTGTTCACAAATCTGTCTAAATGTGTGATAGTGAGCACTTCTGCTTTGCTGAGATAATCCATCCCACCTCACAGGTGTGCCACATCAAGATGCTGATCTGACATCATGATTAGTGCACAGGTCTGCCTTAGACTGTCCACAATAAAAGGCCACTCTGAAATGTGCATTTTTTTGCTTTATTGGGGGTCTGGGGACTCAGAACCAGTCAGTATCTGGTGTGACCACCATTTGCCTCATGCAGTGCAACACATCTTCTTCGCATAGAGTTTATCAGATTGTCAATTGTGGCCTGTGGAATGTTATTCCACTCCTCTTCAATGGCTGTGCGAAGTTGCTGGAGACGGCTTATGGTGGAGAAATGAACATTCAATGCACGAGCAACAGATCTTGTTGACACTCCTGCTGTCAGCATGCCAATTGCACGCTCCCTCAATGCTTGTGGCATCTGTGGCATTTTGCTGTGAGACAAAACTGCACATTTCAGGGTGGCCTTTTATTGTGGACAGTCTAAGGCACACCTGTGCACTAATCATGATGTCAGATCAGCATCTTGATGTGGCACACCTTTGAGGTGGGATGGATTATCTCAGCAAAGCAGAAGTGCTCACTATCACACATTTAGACAGATTTGTGAACAATGTTTGAGAGAAATGGTACAATTGTGTATCTGGAATGAATTTTAGATCTTTAAGTCCATCTCATGAAAAATGGGAGCAAAAACAAAAGTGTTGCGTTTATATTTTTGTTGAGTACAATGAAAAAGTCCCTGGTGCCTGGTCCCTCCTTGTTTGGTCTCTACTGCGTCGAGGTTCCAGGGTCCAGCCAAGTTACTGTAGTGGCTGCAAGTTTGGAGCTTGCTGTACTTTTTTTCTACTTTCTCTCAAAACTGGCATCCCGACAATCCCGCTAAACCAGGTACAGCCATTCCTCATGTTGGTGGCCCACGAGGCGCTAGCTGGACCAGGCCCACACAGAATGAGAGTGGACATTCATTTAAAAAGGTTGCCCTCTAAGTTTCAAAACACGGAAAGTTAAATAAATTGCTGGAAGAATCCCTGTAATAACGATAGGTGCACTTTATAGTATAGACTCTGTCTAACCTGGTGACATAGAGTAGTACACAAAACATATTTGCAATTGGTTCAAAAACTACAATGTGATATTATCTGTCTGCAGACGAGTTACTCAGGAATGGTCATTAAAGGTGCTGTGTAAGGCAAGGCAAGTTTATTTATATAGCACAATACAGACAGACACAAGGCCATTCAAAGCCATTCATTGTGTACTGAAACACTATTTTCACCAGCGTCTATAGAAAGAAGCCATTCATATACACGGGGCCTCAAGAATCCAGCAAAACAACTTATAAGCAAGGAATCATTCTGGATGTATGTAATTACAAGCATTTATGAAACACTAAGCGTCATAATGTATCTTATGAAGGAAAAGGGAGCAACACAACATTATGTAGATGAGACACAACTAGGACAACAACAAAAAAACATTGACTCAATGAATTTTTGGACACCCAACTTGTCGATCCGCTCTCCCAGAATGGGCCACTTAAACTGTCTGCAGTGTGAAAGGAGCACTGTCAAAGTGTTGAGCCGAACAAATCAACTGGTGGTGACTTGGCTATACACTCTCACTGTTATTGATCCTCAAGTCTTGTCTGACTGTCCGGCCCCACACCCACCACACCACTCTCTCTCTGTCATGTTTACAACATCTCCCAGCCTTTTGGCCAATAGTGTGCTGTCCAAGCCGTCCATCAAAACACGCTCATAGCCCCACCCCTCTTGTTGCCTTCCATTAGCTGAACACCCCCCTCCCCTCGGCTGCTCCACGGGGCCAGACAGCCCGCCTCGGCCCCCTGGCTCCGGCTATCGATTGGTTCTTACGGTAATGGGCGTCTGTCTCCCATATTGTCTAATTGGCTAAGTGATGGGATTGATCCTCCAGAATTTGTTCGCTAAGTTCATTTGCTGTGGCCACCGTCAAGTGGGCTGCAGAGCATGTTGGGAGCCGTGCGAGACGTTTTAAAAGTAATGGCCCAAATAATTGATCAAGTGCAAGCCATGGCGGGTGGGTGTGGCTGGATGCATTAGCGATTGGAGGATGTTAAGAGAATGTTGATTAAGGCTCGTTATTAAGCGTCATTACGTGATAATCGACAGGGGTGCACATGTCGTACATGGCCTGATGATTCTGTTCAGAACATAGGCCCTTTTATCTGACGTCTCGTCTGCAGAAATGGCTGATCTCCAGTCAGTTGTCTTTCTCCATCCGTCAGGTTATAATGAAAGATGCTGTCGAAAAGGAACGGGTATTAATGATCCCAGATCAGCTCTCTTAAACACTGAGAGGTCGAGATAAAACAAAAAATAAAGTACGTATCTGGAGAAAAACATCAAGCCACCACAATGACCTCAGATCAATGGAAGGCATTCAATATCTCGCATACAGAGAGAATTTGATCCAATTATATGTTCCAGCTCCACTAAGGATCTGTGTATTTACGCTGTAATGCAAACAGGTGTTGCTATTCTCAGTTGGAACATTGGACCTCCTGTTTATTCTACTTCCACACCTTGTCTTCTTTCATACTAGTATAAATCAAAGGTCCAACATTTACATTTAGGTGTTTCATTTACTAAACCTTGTCTGTTTTCTTCTGTTTGTTTCTCCTATACAACCTTCTTTCACGTACATTATCTCGACATTAGTTTTTTTTTTTTAAGATTATTTTTTGGTATTTTCAAGCTTTATTATATAGTACAGAGTTGAAATGGGGAGACAGAGAGAGAGAGGGGGGACGACCCGCAGTAAAGGTCCACGGGTCGGATTCGAACCCGCGACCACTGCAACGAAGGCCGGAAGCCGATATGGTACACGCTCTATCCACTACGCCACCGGAGCGCCCTTCGACATTAGTTTTTTTTTTTGGTACTGAAAATCACAACTCTACACTAAAGAATCTCATGTTCTACAGCACTTACATCAACTAAACATCCGTAATTATTCTTAGCACCATCTCGAAGGTTATTATAGAAGGATTTGTTCATGTGTTGTTAGTGTCTGATTTATGATACATTGTGTTCTTAAAAACATGCAGAAAATGCATTAACATAGTATCCTTTTTTATTTATAATATAAAAAGTCTCTCTAGGCTCACCATATTAAGAGCACACTATGAACACCATGCATAGAGGGAGTAGTATATGTAGCTTATCACTTGGGCTACAAGGTCAGGCAACTTTAAGATCTCTGTAGCAACAGACCTTCTCAAATAACACCTGCCATCGGACCAGTTAGAAGAAGACGTCAGGGACAAGACACGGCCAGCCTCCGACATTTGTTTCCATATAACACTATGTCCCACCATTTTGTCTTCAGTCTTACTGGAGACGCTTTTTGAGAACCAGTAAGCTCCATGTAGGCCGACATGTTTCTGCTCACTCAATTTAGATAATAAACCTTTAAGCTTTGAAATCTTCTACTTACCTTCTTCAACTCTGGTTAAAAGAACAAGAAATATTTTCCTAACAGTTCTGTAAAAACTTTGGACACTAATATGTTTTCCAAAAGAAATAAAGATTGTAACTTTATCCAACATCTAGATTGTGTGTTTTTAAAGAGATGCAAATGCTCACGTATAATTAGTTATATATTGACACATTTGCATATGTATTCAAACATTGTAACACTAAACATATTTTGTTACAATATGAGTTATCAACTTGCAAAGTTTCATGATGATATCTAGAAATTCAATATGTAACCCTATTTACCTGCAGTGTCTGTCCATTATTTTTTTATCTCAAGCCAAAATAGTGAGAGCGGGCTGCCTTCAGCCTGCAGCCCCCGAGTCCTGTCCCAGTAGTAATAACACCTACTTAATTCCATATCTGAGTCTCACCTTGCTACTCCCACACGCCTCTTATTGTTCCTCTCTCCACTTACACAGAGTGGGCAGAGAGAGAGAGAGAGAGCCAGACAGACAGAGAGAGAGAGAGAGAGAGAGAGTTAGAAACACACAGACGTGCGCATGAATCCGCAACGCTGCTGCCAGCATCCTTGGCACAGCACACACAGCCATTGATTAACACAGGATTAACACCTCTGAGGCACGCACGCACACGCACGCGCACACACGCGCATACACTCACAAGCATAGAGAATCAACACCCAGCATCACACATGTACACTTGCCGGCAGCTTGTACAGCCCTCCACACTGCCACCACTATGTGTTATCTCCCTCCCATATGTGTACCTCAGGGCCCTCCCCAGTCTCTGTAATAGACTGTCTGTGCTCAGTGCCACTGAGTAGTCTCTGCACTGTGCTGGAGGGATTGTGTGAACGTGTTTGTGGTGGTGGTAGTGTGTGTGTGTGTGTGTGTGTGTGTGTGTGTGTGTGTGTGTGTGTGTGTGTGTGTGTGTGTGTGTGTGTGTGTGTGTGTGTGTGTGTTGGGGGGAGGGGGGGGGGTCGAGGCCACCTTTTACCATGCCTGTCACTCTCCCTTAAAACAAATAAAGCTCCAACCCACCCAGCCCTATGCCGCAGTATAGTATTGCGACAAGACATACAGCGTCAGATTCATGCCAGTGTGTGTGTGTGTGTGAGTATGTTTGGGAATATGCATGAAGCTAAATCTACATCAGCTATTGTTGGTTTGCGTGCGCCCCCCATTAGCTTTCTCCTCCATTGGCTCCCATTATGAATCATGACTAATCGACTGGATCTAAAACTCAGGGCCGTGCACAGACATTTTAGGGAAGGGGGGGACATAAGCAAAAGAAAAAGGGGGGCATCAACACCACCTACATGCAATATTCCTACCAGGATTTTGTCACACAGCTGCCATCCATAATTCATAATAAAAAGTCATTATTGTTTTGGTTGGTTTCATAATTAAAACAGGGCCTACCTGAGCGATATCATTTACTATAACTTAACTGGGGCTGGGCTCGTGTGCTTTCCAAGACAAGTCAGGACAAGCAAGCTGCAAAGTTGTCTTACGCCTAATTTACAGTATACTTGTGCGGTAACTCGTGCGTAGAGCCCCCGCGGAGCCGCAGAGATCCTGTGCGGTGGCCTCAGAGCCCCGCATAGCTGCGTAGCGCACCAACTGAAAAATGTGACTACGCACCGGATGCCGCAGACGCCACAGAGGTTTTGATTGGGCATCAGAGCAACAAGGAGGGATTGTAACAGCACAGGACCTCTTCCTCATTAACATCAAACTCAAAATCGTCCATTTTTCATTTGTTTTGCAATTGATTTCGCCGATTGACATCAAAAGTGCAGTGTGCAATCTGCCACACGGGCGAACTACTACCAGCGGTTCATGCGAACGTTCGATGTCAGCGCTACCCAGCAGAGAATGCAGAGGCGCAGAGCTGCACAAGATCAGGCTTTAGAGGGTGGGGCATGCAGAGTACTTTCTGAAATGATGAGGCACATTTTCTTCGTGGAAACTGCTATAAATATCTGTCTTTATATTTGAATTGTGCTTAAATATATAGAGTATTTCTTTATTTCTTTATTTCTATGTTATAAAGGTCATGTTTGGACTCTGGGGGGCCCAAGGGCAGGGGCTCAATCTGTGGATGTGCTGCGTTCTTAAGCAAACGAATGCCGCAGGTCTGTATGACAATGTATGAGTATGAGTGGTATGATCCCCCCTCTGTTGAGTGTGCACGGATGGGCAGCCATGTCGAAAAGAGTTGAGCGCACCACCGACCATGTTAACCCGCTATAGACCACAGACAGGTGATGGCGTGCATGTCACCTTGATATCAGTCCCATCTGAAATGTTGAGCCTGGAGGGGAAAGATTGCCATGTAGGGGAAGAAGAGGGAGTGTGGTACGGGTCTGGTAAAAGGAAGGAGAGATAAGATTAGAGGTAGCACCTAAACACACACACACACAACCACTCACTTACACAAACACACACACAAAATACACACACACACAAACAAGACCTTGGGCGCCAAAGGAGGTGATACATTTGATACACAGTGATTTGTCATCGCACACGGAAAAAAAAGGTTAATCCATTTAACATGCTGCATATGATCCCATAAGCTGCGCCATGACCATGCTATCTCCCATAATACTGCATACGTATAGCCCTTTGGGCGATGTTTGTTTATAGCCACACAATCACCCTCTCCAATGCACTGTCAAAGTCATATGGGAGGGCCTTCCACTGTCTGTTGTAACGAGACGCATATTGACAATGTGTAGGTCACTGCTGAGGTCAGCGCGTATGCCTCGTGAGATGGGGACAATTAGACATTGATTGGGCTGCAATGAGTCTCGTGGTGAGGCAGCCACAGTGTAAATTAAAAGGGAATGGTATAGTTAAAAGGTAAAGGTGAGGAGGGATGGAGAGTGTTAATGGTGACCTGCAGTGTGTCCCTGTGTGTGTGTATGTGTGTGTGTGTGTGTGTGTGTGTGTGTGTGTGTGTGTGTGAGTGCGCGCATGCGTGCGTGTGTTCGTGAAGAGTTCATGACCACCAATGTATGTGTTTTTGCTAGCCAGGACTCCAATTACAGACTGCAACAGGAGTAGCAGCTGTACCTATAGGTCATTATACTGCGATACGGACCATGGCATGGCTCCTCTGTCTTTAATGGACACTGGTGGTGGTGTTTGGACCATTAGGATTCTCCTCCACAGTCATGTGAAGAAATTCTTGTAACATCCAAACATACGTATAGCATATCATTATGGCCTCGGCCAGACGGAAGAGGGGTGTGTGTGTGTGTGTGTGTGTGTGTGTGTGTGTGTGTGTGTGTGTGTGTGTGTGTGTGCTTGTTTGTGTGTCCGAGAGAAGTGTGTGTGTGCAACTGTGTGCTTTGAGAAACAGCGGGGTTAGCGGCCGGTCGATGATAGCATCTGCAAATAGACGCCACCCTCTTGCAGCGGGAGGACAAGTCATTTTAGCGAGCCTAATGGAATTTTACAGCATGGGAATAGTGTATGGAGGGGGAGATATCATCATGGCAATAGGAGGAACCAAGCGCTGTGGTGAATTCTTGATATTTCTATTTACTTTATTTATTTAGTGCAAGATGAAATGTATTTCCCAGTTGGGCACACACACATGAGATTCCCCCAGTATTTTAGATACGGCCCATTGGAAGACCACTGGAAGCCTTACGCTGGCTCTTAAAGCAAAGGGGAGCGTCCAGGTTGCCAGGTATGGTAAACACGCTCATTGACATAGAGATAAATTCCAATGCTGTTTACGGCCCAGTGTGCACTTCAGTGTTAACGTCTGCCCCTCGGAACGGACGATTTATGATCGCCTTTCACTCCCAAGTCCAAGCTTTTAATAAGCCAGGCCGCATAGTCGTAAATAACAACCAGATTCACTAAATCATTAGCCATTACCCGCTCTGTGTGTGCTGTTAACAAAAGCTTTGCCAGGTGAGACTTATTTATTATCGTGTGTTTATTGGCCCTGTGAATTTTTAAAGAGGGGGCTTCAGACAGTGCAGTAGATCAATAGCTTTTTCTCCATATACAAGTTGTGCACTAAATCATTTCACATTAGGAGTCCGCTAACAACTTTGTGACAGTGTTAATCATTGAAGTTACAAGCAACAATATGGCTAGACAAAAAAAAATAAGCCCCCCCCCCCCCATAGCCAGGGACTATTGTCAGGAGGGGAATAAGCCACATTCAGGCAATTAAGGGATTTCTCACCAGTTTGGAGCTGAGCAGGTGTAGAATCTGGCACACCAGAGAGGTAGTAATCACATCGGTACCCACTGAAGTGTTTGTGTTGCACCGTTTACTGAAAAAAAAAACTGTCCAAGCTGTCATTGAACACTGCGCAAACAAAGGCTTCTTAGGCTGCTTGTGTTTAGACAGAAAACAACAATTGGAAAGTGATTGATTTATAAATTGGAAAACCAGAATAAGTATGAATTCACATCCTCATATCTGACCCAAAAGTTGCCTCGAATAAAATAACTAATGTCAGACAAATGTAATTAGACTATCTCTTAAGTCTCTCTCTCTCTCTCTCTCTCCCTCTCTCTCTCTCTCTCTTTGTCTCTCACACTGCTGTCTGTTTTGCTACACTCCCTAGTACTAGTTAAAACCCCATCTACAAAATGTCCATACTGATGTTGTACTACTGTGTTGTTCCCAATGTATTTACGTTGCATCTGCTGTGTTCAGAACATACCACTGTATCATGAAATATACTGACAGGTTACACACAGGAGCAGTAAACAAAAAGGCAACTAATGCTATCATTAGCAACTAATGCTACTTACAAAAGGAATCACCCGTTCCCACAGCCCGCTGGTCCTGAAATTGGTGATTAGGTTCAGGCAACACAGCTGGGTGGTTGGGGTAAGGGGACAGGGAGAGGTTAGAGTAAGGGTGACACACACACACACACACACACACACACACACACACACACACACACACAGACATACTTTTCCCTATGTCATATAGTTAGATTATTTAGAAATGTTGGAACATAGAGCTGTGGGAACATAGACATGCTCCCCTTCAGTGTAGTGAAGTGAACCTTCACTTAATGTAGCTGTACCTGGTAGCCTATAGCTTTCCCATACACTGAAGAAACAAATCCCTAATCCGCGCCAAAAGTCAGGTATTGAAAGAAGCTCAAACGCTGTCCTGCTCTACGGGTAATCTGATGCTTTGCTGTTTAATGCATGGTGAAACCGGGCACTTCAGGAGCACACAGTGTAAACCATGTTGGCTGCATGGCTGGCCAGAACGCATGACTTTAGCCGTACAACCACATAACACAGCCCCAAGTGTGTTAAACCACAGCATCGCTTCAGGTGGCCAAGTGCTGATCACAGGCTGGGTTTGTGAAGAGGAACCAGAAAGCATTAGTCCTTATCTCCTTAGCAGCAAGCCGCTTGAGAAAGGCTTTTAGAGAGCGGGAAGTAGGCTTTTGAGTCGCTGTGCTGTGCTGTATGAAATATTCAGCCGCAGATAAAGAGGGGAGGAGAAGTGATTTCCCCATTCTCTCTCTCTCTCTCTCTCTCTCTCTCTCTCTCTCTCTCTCTCTCTACCGTGTTGCCTCTTACCCACAATGCTTAGGGAGACGCTGGGTTGGAGCAGAAGGCGTGTGCAATAAGGCGTGAGAAACCTGACAATCGTCATCCGTTGTCTAATTGCTGCCGTGCCAAAAAGACGACGCAATTTGCATATAGGAGAGACGGCTGATTTTTTTTATTTTTTTTAAATCAATCCCCTTTGTGGCCTCATCCATCTGTAGAGACATAAGCGACATGTAGGCTATACCCTGAGCTCTCTGTTGTAGCTCCGCTCAATTCCTCCGTCACCACCATTTTTATGTCCATCTGTCCGACTGGTTGACTTGTTTCTCAGAAAAAAATGCTTCCTGTTTTCTCCCCATAGAGAACAGTG
The DNA here is from genome assembly GCA_949357725.1 of Hyperoplus immaculatus. Classification (NCBI taxonomy): domain Eukaryota; kingdom Metazoa; phylum Chordata; class Actinopteri; order Uranoscopiformes; family Ammodytidae; genus Hyperoplus; species Hyperoplus immaculatus. The sequence continues at coordinate 5,249,881 of OX442363.1, read as the reverse complement.
TTTAGCACAAACCTTCTCAACCCTTTGCACTTACAATATCCAGTATTGACCAGATTTGAATAATCGTTCTATTATGCGCTCAGGTCCCCAAATCCCCACTCTAGTTTGGGAGGTAGAAATATCTCCGCACAAAAAGAAAGAAACAGATTTAGCGTTTGACTGTTTAAATTTAGACCAGTAACTGTGATTTAGAGAACATGAATACAGATCCTATTTTATGCTTCTACAAAATCCACAAATATGTAAGGTACATAATGCACTGAAGTCTAGCAGAACCTCAGGAAGCCTAAGGCTACATTACGCATACCTGTTAGTAGCTGTCGGTAAATATACCATGGGGATGCTTTTTTCTTTTAGCCATGTCTCTTTTATTAAATTAGAATACTCAGACATTAGGTGGAAGTGAGAAAAATATAGAAAAAAATTTACAGACCTGTATCAAATTACAGGAAGACCCTGAATATATGATTGTAGAGACTTATGCCTCATTTCCACCGAGCAGAGCTGGCCGCGGCAGCTACAGGCTAACTATGGTGACATCGTAGCAGTGGGACACAGTGTAGCCTTCATAGGTCCGTGAGTATAGCCCACTGATTCATTTAATGAAGAGGAAAAACACCGAACAATAAACAGAGTGCTGCAACGACTATTTTTGCTAAACCCTAGATTCTCTTCACTCTTGCCGAAGTGAATACAAACGGCAATTTAATGTGGAAATGATTCTTCTGACCAATCAACGGACGGCAGTGTGTAGCTCCACCTTTCAGATGGCTGGTACCCCAACGGAGGAGTACCGACAATAGGAGCAGCATAGAGCGGTTAGGCGCGCTTATTTCCGGACCCTACCTCCTAGCTCTGCTCGGTGGAAACGAGGCATTGACCGATGCATCCACAAAGGTTCACTGCATGGTACATGACGTCTTTAACATCCCATCATGCACTGTGGCATCTATAGAAATGCTGAGCAGGTCCAGTTGATTGTGATTTTGTATCAAGATGACAAGAGGAAAAGATCTAGAGACTTTGACAGAGGGGTCATTGTTGGGACAAAGATGGCGGGAGCTTCAGTCACAGACTCCACTGGCTTGTGTTTCCATAGGAACAGAGATCAAAGTCACATCTGCATTTAGATCTATGGGAAAAAGACGTGAGGGAAAGAGGTTTGAACTGTGCTGGACAGAGGACTACTAGTGAGTGATGTTTGAGATACATGTCAGGAGGAATAGAAGAAGAACTATTTTTGTAGTGACTGAGAATGTCAATGCAGAAGAAGAGCCTTCTGTGACAAAGACCATGGCATTGATTGCAAGCAGCACTGTACTGTATAAAGACACTTAGAAATATAGTAATTCATCCACACATTATACCCTTCTGTCACTGTGTTGAGTGCAGTGGCGTTTTCTCCCGGAGGCCAAGGGAAGCCAGGCTTCCCTGTTTTTTAGGCTGTAGTTGTCATCCAATAAAAACATTTATATTAACAGTTTCGGTAATTATTTGGTGCTGTGTTGCTGTCATTTCTTCTTCCCCATTTTTCTCCTCTCATTGAGCATTTCACAATGCGCGAAACTGCGCCCCTTTATAAAGTTACATACTGAAGACGCGGCGAAACACGACACTGCACACTGTATGTCCGCGAGGAAGCCAGCCCGAGCTGGCATCCCTTATGCCTCGTTTCCACCGAGTAGAGCGGGTCGGATCGGAGCGGTTCGGTCCAGGTAGTTTGGCTTTTCATTTGCCAAAAGTTGGGTAGGGTACGGTTTAAGCGCACCTAACCGCTCTGAGCCGCTCCAAATCTCAGTACTCCTCCGTAGGGGTACTAGCCACCTGAAAGGGTGCCGAAAATGCAGAGCGACACACTGCCGTCATTTGATTGGCCGAAAGAATCATTTCCGCCATGTGTAGTCACCTCGGCAAGAGTCTTGTGTTTTGGCGAAAATGTGAGCACAGCACTGTTTATTGTGTGGTGTTTTTCCTCATCAATAAATTAATCAGTTGGTTGACCAGAAAAGTAGTATAATAGGTCCTCTTTAAAAAAAATCTCTTCTAATTTACTGTTTATGAATGCCGGTCCAGTTTAATCCTTCTCATCTTATAGTGCCATTTGAACCTCTTCTTTCTCACGTGAACCTCCCAGGCTCTTTAACACTACTGGGTGTTAATGCCACCATATACAGCAGTCAGCTCAGGTGTGCTGATAGTGGGAAATACCTCTTGTAATTAGGCGATAGCTGCTATTGCCTTTGTGTCATTGTGTATATGTTCATCTTTTAGTTAAATATATTTATGTTCAAAGTGGGGATCTCTGTAAGGAATGGTGGGGCGTAACTGATCATTGAGAGGGGTTGTTTTTTGTGACTCAATACTTTGTTACTGTAAGGCATACCCTGCCTATAGTATGCCTTTAAAGTTACATATGTGATTCAACCCCTAGAAGCCTAGACACTAGTTGAAATGAAACACCTGTTCGTCTTTGCTCAATGTGTCTCATAGCCTTGTAGTGAAACTCAGAGAGAGCAGAAGTTGTGTGGGCTTGGACGAAGGGTGGCAAAAAGTTGCCTGAGTCATCCATCATGTCGGGGGAGACAGCCCACCTCTGGAGGCACACAGCTGCTCGGGCAGTGGCTCCGATGGGCCAGCCGCGGCCCCTACATCTGTTGCTGGGTTTGGCTGTTGACAGGGGTCAGCCAGGAGCATGGTGGAACATCACACACTGCAGACAGACTGAGAGAGACACACAACACAGGGTCAGAGGGGCTACAAGTGATACTTTGGGTCGGAAATGGCGTCGAGATTGAAGTTGAATTCTGTATCAAATCCTGCTGCTCTGCTTATGGAAGAAGAGAGAAGAGGAGGTCCAACAGAAAAATAAAAAGTGAAATTTAAATGCGTCATTGTTGGGTTGATTTTCGTTTCTGTAAGTTCTTAAAAGAAATGAACTTTTCTGATGCCCCTAATCTGGAAAATTGTTTAACTGATTTATTTAAATGAAGTATCCATATGTCTCTCAGTATCCAAAGTTAGTCTTAAAAGCAAATATGGGGCTTTGACATGAAGTCTTATGGTCATACTGTGAGAGCAAGCTAACATTCATATTAATGAAGGGCATCTTACCCAGACGATACTGAAAACACAGTGCAAAGAATTTGTCCAAATTCTTCATGCCACATAGATCAAAGTGAACAAAGTATACATGAGGATTTTTTTGGGAACACCAACATTCGTATGCTATTATTCTCAATATGCTTTTAACACGTCATGACATTAAAATATCCCGTGGAACCTCGAAAGCACGCTTGGAAGAATTAGAAGTGAGGAGACAATGTGGATACTCTTCAACAACATCTCATTAGAGCTGAGTGGATCTGTAACGTGTGTGTGTGTGTGTGTGTGTGTGTGTGTGTGTGTGTGTGTGTGTGTGTGTGTGTGTGTGTGTGTGTGTGTGTGTGTGTGTGTGTGTGTGTGTGTGTGTGTGTGTGTGTGTGTATGTGTGTGTGTGTGTATGTGTGGTGCAGTAGTGTGAGGTCTTTGTGAACTGAACCCACCTACAACCTTTACTGAACAAATTTTCTTATAGGAGGGTTTCATGGTAATCATTGAATGCCTGTTAGAATGGACAGCAGTTGCTTCATGGTAACTAATGCCAGTTAATTAGTATTTTGAGGCATTGCTTCTGTTTTAAGGTCTAACACAGGGATTCCCAAAGTGTGGTGCGCGCACCCCTGGGGGTGCGTGAGCTGCTGCTAGGGGGTGCGCGAGATGAAAAATGTAATGGCGGTCTGATCATTATACAATCCATATTGGTCCGAGTATAAGAGGGTTTTATTTTCGCGGAAATAGGTCGTAAAAAGTCGGGTTGTGTTTTCCAAGTTGTGTTTATTTTCTTGTTTTAATCGGGTGGAACACTGGCTGTGTTCTCGGAAGCAGCCGGGGCGTTTGTGCACTTGGAGAGAGAACGCTTTGTGTGGAGAGAAAAAAGAGGCACGGGACATCGACGAAGCCGATTCAAAGCCTCAAATCATTATGTTGCCAGTCAACGTGTCAGAGGCAGGAATCGGCAGAGCGATCGACTGTGGCTTTTTAGCTGCTGCAGTTGTGCTGAGGAGAGATTGCCAACTGCGCTGTCCTTTTACGCACCAGCACTGCTGCTGTAATGTTCAGATTTCATCATTTGCATCAAAGCCCTAATGATTTTAAGAATGAGACGCTTTATTTAAACGCTGTCCATGTGATGGTGGTGATTGTCACTTTGTGAGCTGTAAACTGAAACCAACGGAGATCTCGGAGGGCTTCCCCTCGACAACGTTAAGTGCCCCTGTTATCATTTCAGCCTTAAACCACGGCGTTGATAGCTTTCGTTTCAGCACTAGGCTATGTGATTAACTATGAGCATTAAATAAATGCTGCGTCTCAGACGATGACCTGCTATGCACCGAACCAGAGTATAGGAGAGATGACAGCGAGAGCGATTACAGCGGGGCAGAGGAATTTGCGTGTGAAGAATAGTCTGTGGTGAACCCATCAGAGTTCGGTCTATTTGCACTATCCTACTGTTTATTTGCAATGAAGAAAACTGTTTTTTTCAATGCGTTTTTATTTTCGTACATTATTTAAATAAATTAAATTAATTGAGTTGAGTTTTGAAAAACGGGGGGTTCGTCTTATAATCGGGGTTGTCTTATACTCGGACCAATACGGGTACAGTGTTTTTTCTCCACACAATAAAGACGTGTAAATAAACATTTCCTTTGTAAAATTTAGAATCAAAAACTTGAATTTTAATTAATAAATAAATGGAGGCTATTCAAAATGAAGCGAAGTTATCTTCTTCTACGCATATGCGCACCTAGTTTGTGGCCTCTACATTCATTCTCGCAATTTATTTAAAATTACTGGCGTTCTAATTTTATTTCCATAACCTGTGTTATGATGACGGGGTTGTTTGCTCCACGGTCATTTAAACTTGCTGCAATTGTTGCTCAACGTGACTCAAAATATTAGGCTATAATATTTTCCCCATTTTATCTGCTTTCTGCCCCTTGTTGTGATCGTGATTATTTTATCATGTGTGTTCTGGTCATTTGAGCATGATTAAACATGCCACCTTTAATATGGCTATAAAAAAGCTTGTTGCATTTTTTTTTTATGTGTGGGGGATTGGGGGTGCGTCAACCTGGTTGGGACATAGAAGGGGGTGCGCGGCAAAAAAAGTTTGGGAACCGCTGGTCTAACACATAGTTCTACATGCAAACATCCTTGCAGAGGAGTTAAGAAGTCACGAAGGTGGTTCTATTTTTAAGCTTGCTAGATTGCCATGGTTACTTATGCTACACAGCCTATCCTGCTCTGGAAAAGGTTATGTTCAGTGTTTCAGAAATAAACCTGCTATATAAAGCACCACCCAACCAAACAACTCAATTGGAAATGCTGTCACCGTTCTTGCAAAAATCCAAATTTCTCTTCTCTTCAGAGGAATAGAGTGTTTACAAACCCAATCAACTCATTAGCTTTTCCTAACGATATTCTCTTCTGTAAGCTATATAGATTCTCAGCTCTGGGAATATGTTATACTGTACATGCAACGAAAACCTAGTATTGAGTTGGTCATTCAGGAAATCTGATCAAGTCTGTAAGCCGAGGTATTCCCAAGGTTGTTCTTGCCGTCACTGGACATCTGAATATGTGTTCCCAGGCCATTTGCCCACACCGGCTGTAAAGGCAGCATCCCATAATTGCATAAGAAAATCGTAGCATATATTAAGTTGTAACTATATAAGTAATCAGTATAACTTTTACTTGCGTATGAACTGCAGTAAAATACCTTCAGAGGATCCCCATAGGTGCAGTTGACTTCACCCACATACAGGAGCCCTGGTCAGTGGTCGCATAAAGGCAACGGTGCCTCTCTCCTCCTCCACCTCCAAGCATTATAGACATTCCTGAATATACTGTACAGACAAGATGGACAAAGGAATAATAGAAAATATAAAAGCTTTTTTTTCATTTGCATTCTTGGGGACCTAGAGGTGGATGTAACAGGCTGAGTTCAGTGTTGCACATTTTCTTCTCCCTGTGAAATAAATCAGCAGTGAAGCTACTTAATGGCCTCACATTCTGAGGTCGCTTTAAGGCAGTCCTATGTGCAGACCGCTACATTCCTGTCATTGATAGATTAGGCCAGGTACCCCACACACGCTCTGGCATACTTCTCTGTGTGATTAAGACAAATTTACAAGGTACACAGACACTTTCTCCTCATCAGTGATCTCCACCTTGAATAATCATTTTAGGAGAACTGCATTCAAGGTGCATACAACACATATTGCAACCATGAATGTGCAAAAAAAAAAAAGTTGCCTTATGTGTGGAGGTCAACAGGGGTGTTATGGCAGCTTGAGCAAAACCATTTGATCTCCATGTACTGTATATTAGACTTTTCACACCTGACGGCCACAACAAATATTTCAGCACCAAACTGCCTATGCATACCCTTGAGAAACGGTTGTTTGCTGGGACCTGCCAGCAACAGGAAATCCATTGGACCATTGGATCCCCTCCATGAGTGGACGACCTTGGTTGTAAGAAGGGGCCAGCTCCAGACATTTTATAGTCTGGTAGAGCTGGACATACTCCAGTCTCCACCCCCCTGTTGGCTTCAGGCAATGTTAAGACTTAAACTTTACAAACTGCTGAATCCATACACTTAAGGAATGATGACAGCATAGCAACATACAGTACGTACCACTTTGGATGAGGTTCTTATGCCAGGTGCTGATTTACACTGCTGGTACTGCAGATGATAGAACACTGATTAAAACATTGATAATATATTGGCATATGTCACTAGCCTGGTCTTACCAGACCATTGTGCTTCATTTCATTTGTACTGGATTCGCTCAATTGACAAACGTTAACTCACTTGAAGGCGGGTGTCTGTTGAAGTTTAAAACTATTGGATCTGCTCAGTGCCACTCTGGATCTGCCAACCAATCGCATAACGTTTGCTTGTGATTTGTGTCATGTGCCGGCTTCTGAGCCACTCCTCTGTTCGCTGATTGGACCGGCAGAAATCTGGCCGGAGAAAACCAAAGAATATACCGCAGGCCCAGACTGACTATTGAAGGGAAATGAAAATTGAGCGGAAGTATGTAGGCGGGCGGTGCCAGGCTAATATGTCACAGATTTGTTTTCCTTATTATGGGACATTATGGGACCTAAAGTTAATTATTTAGTATTTTATATATACAGTATATACATGTGTGTGTGTGCGTGTGTGTTTGTGTGTGTGTGCGTGCGTGCGTGCGTGTGTGTGTGTGTGTGTGTGAGTGTGTCTGTGTTTGTGTGTGTCACCACATGCATGTCCAAATCATCAAATGAACAGAAACATTTGTTTCCATCCATATACATCCATATAAACCCAACTTGAAGAGGCCTCGTGTGTTATTCAGTTATCAATTCCAAAATTAATTAAATTGAATTCTCCAGTCAGCAATGCACAAAACAAGAAAGGGATGATGCTTCAAACAACACAGGGAGGATGAAGTCATTTTGGAGTTCTAACCCTCAGACAAGCCTGAAGAGACCCATGCTCCTGCTCCTCTCCTCCACCCTATAGCCAGCTCTCCTCTCCTCTCCCCTCCCCTGCTGAGACACCAGCTTTCATGTTCTTTTTCAAAGTCTCAGGTAGTATTACCCAGGGCACACCTTGACAGAGCCCGGGGCAAAGGCAGCAGCACTCAGCTCTCTACCTGGGCCAAAAACACACACGGAGGAGAGATTGTGTGGCAAGGCAGGTAGGCCTATACACTCACTGCCACACACTCACGCACCCACGCATTATTCAAGCGCACACCACCAGCCAATCACCGATACTTCCTCTTCCTATAGCCACCCACGCTATGCACACTGAACACACACACACCGAATACACATATACAGTATATGCGCACACACACACACTTTGATTGTCTCCATGCCGTGGCTGTCATTAAGACTCATTAAGGGGGATGATTTTATTGAAGGCGGTCGTGTTGAGGCATCCGCTGAATTATTCATTTGCGCCTTCCACCGCACTCTGTCTCTCTCTCTCTCTCTCTCTCACACACACACACACACACACAAACACACACAGACAGAGAGAGAGACACACACTTTGGAAATGTATGAAGCTGGAGCAGACTAGAGCGAGAGAGAGAGAGCGAGAGAGAGATAGAGAGAGATGCAACCTATATAGGTCACTTCCTCCTCCACTAGCATCTCTCAGACTGGGGACTGGAAGGATGGGAGACAGAGAACAAGGCTTATTATAGCAGGCAGGCAGACACACACACACACACACACACACACACACACACACACACACACACACAAAACGCAGAGGTCCCTGCAGATAAAGGAGCGTACACCTCAGAGAGTAGATAGTCACAGCCATGAATGAAGCTCAGAGTGGCTTTTGCAAAGAATGTAATGCTAATCCATTGTTGAGAGACTGCAGGGAGAGAGTCAGAGTGTGTGTGTGTGTGTGTGTGTGTGTGTGTGTGTGTGTGTGTGTGTGTGTGTGTGTGTGTGTGTGTGTGTGTGTGTGTGTGTGTGTGTGTGTGTGTGTGTGTGAAGGCCAGCATCGACAGATCAGAAGGAATTGATCAGATACCCACCAGATCATCATATGAGACCACCCCTTTCTGCTCCGTGCTGTAAAATATGGCACACAGTATGCACGGAAATGGATCCGCATTTACATTTAGTTTGATCATAAATTCCATCAAATATTCATCACATACAATCAGGGTTTAATATGCACAGTCACGAGGACGCAATGGAAAGCAAGAAGGGAGGCTAAGTGCTGTGGGTAAATGCACACTGGAGGCCAAAATGATTTGACTCATTTTAATTGATGTTTTTTACAAAAAGGGTATTTTTTTTGGGGAATTATGGCCATTATTTCATATATACAATTACATTGTAGTCCAAATGGTTATTGTTTGGATTTGGGAATGTGGTGACATTGAGTGCAGCCTCCTCTACTCAAAAACATGTTATTTAGAAGAGAAAACAAAAGGCTAAGGTTGAGTTCACTGGCCAATTTTGTGGATCAACTTTGACTAAACATAAGCTAGTTCTGCATGCATGGGCTACCTGTAGAATGAATGGTGTAGTTGCCCTAAAAGAAAAATGGAGACATACCAAATACCCACTTCTGGGCAGGGAATTATAATTACATTTTTAAACCTGCAATCATGTTACACTCTTTCATGTAATATGTGACGTTAAATGACAGTAGAATTAAATTCCCTGATTTTAGTCTTCAAGGCAGTGTCTGTTGTGTCAGTGTCCTTAAGTGGCACAATGCGTTGCACTGCATTGAGAAGATGGAAGGTTAATCCAACAGTACGTTTGTAAAACCAAAACAAAGCTGAAAAACGTTACCATGCTTGGTATAGTTTATGGGAACTGAAGAGTAAAGTCATACATTTTAATGATTTTTTTCCGATATAAGTAACCTTTCTCACATTGTTCATAATAATTAAATCAATTTCTTATATATAGAAAACTGATTTGAGCAGCATTAAGGATAAACAAGAACTGCAAGTCCCTTCCCTCACTGTCCTTCCTAAGCCCACTGAGGGCTATGAAATGGAAGAGTACAGTGGAAACACTATAGTATTAGCTGGCTAAGCACGCACACACACACACACACACACACACACACACACACACACACACAACCTCAAGTACAAAGCAAGCACACCCAAACACATCATTAAACTTTATCAAACTGAGTAGAGAGGAATGGGATGAACCCTACTATGAGAGTCACAGGCTGGAGGGGAAAACATCTCCACAGCTGGATGATGAAACTGAAGTAACATTAAGTTTCATGATTGAGGAAGCAGGATTTAGTACCGATTTTAAAATGGCCCCGGTCATTTGTTTGCAGCTATTGCCACATCCGACTTTAGCGTAGCAATGCCATGTTCCCAGCTTGTAGCATTTATTGAGAACATGATCATTAAATAAAATAAGAAGTCAAACTCTGAAAATCAGGCAGAGATTTGGATGGATGTAATGAATCTTTGCTTTAGAGGGAAAAGGCTTATACTTTGTTGTTCTCTCAAGGTCGTCCAACCACAAGCAATCCAACAGCTCTTCATGTCTTTCATGATTCCCTTTTGTTGGCTCCAGTTTGATGTGATTTTCTGTGGGTGTATTGAGAGAAGCAAATAAATAAGCAGGGGAGGGGGGGGGGATACACCTTTGAGTGGAGCGTTGTGATGGGAGCTGTGGAAGGCCGCTGTCTGAATAGTGGGTCCTTCACTGTGACTTTCACAGCGGAGAAACACGCACAGCTATTCCTGCTCATTTTGACAGGCACAAACACAGCGTGGAGACAACTGTGTGTGGTGAGAGTGTGTGTGTATACCCATGTGTGTGTGTGGAACTTTGTGTGAGAGTGTGTGTAGGTTTTTCTTGTGTCAAGGCAAAGGTTCACTGCTTCTCCTTGTCACCTGGGTTCCTCTGTCCTCACCTGATGTCTTGTCAGTGACCAAAATGTCAAGTGCATCTGTGCCTGTGTGTGTTTGTGTGTGTGGGGGGGGGGGAGGTATTTGGGTGTGTGTGTGTGTGTATCTGCGTGTGGTCAACTGGGCAGAGCAGGAGACAGATCTGGGTCAGTTCCCCTGAGTGTGTCCGGGCGCTCTGCGGCGGATGACATGTCTGATGTGAACGAGAGAGCAAAGGAGGAGGAGAGGGACAAATAGTGAGAGAGGGAGCGTGCCGCGCGGCCAGACAGTGGAACAGCTAAGGGTCAGGGGAGGACAGAGCCATCGCATGATCACAGACGCATGTACACACACACACAAGCAAGCACAGACACACAGACACACAGACACACAGACACACACACATAGACACACCGCTCTTGCTTTGTAGTTAATCCATGCATCGGTGCATCATAGTGCATAGAGTGTGCAGTATGTCCTTCATGTAAACATTTATTTCTGCACTAAGAAAATCAGGGCTCAGAGTAAACAGGTGAAATAGTTAGTGCTAAAGGCTAAATGCCGTGGTGACTACTTGTAAATCATGCATTGGTTGTGACTATATGTGTTTATGACAAGATGGATACAACTATATTTTACCTAGCTTATGTGTCCCATTTATACTTGCAAATGAAATAGAAGAGGGCCCAGTTACACATACAGTTGATCTATATACATGTTTTTTAATATTATAGATATTTACAGTATATTATAAATTTAACAAGAGTAAGTGCAGTCAGTTTGATGTAATGTGGGTGGGTGATGAAGGTACTGGCAACAACCTTGTTTTGGTTGGACCAATGGTTTGGCTGTTTGTTCTGGAAAATGTTCTATATGGCTATAGCCCTGACATCTTGGAGCCAGGATAACAACCTCCAACATCAGCAAAACAAAGGAGATGACTGGACTGAGTAAGTAGCTTCAGGTTCCTTGGAGTTAACATCAGTGAGGACCTGACCTGGACTCATCACACCAACACCTGCACAAAGATAGTGGGGCAACATAACAGCCCTTCTGCCTGTCTGAGGAGGTTCAGGTGCATCATCTAGGGTATCATGATACCCTCAACTGTAAGCCTTTACACAGGGTGGTGAAAACGGCTTAGCACATCACCAGGACGGAGCTGCCATCAATGAAGGACCTTTCCAGCCAGTAGTGTAGGCAGGAGGTCAACAGGATCATTACAGGCTCCTGTCAGTAGCCTTCATCACTGGGGGCCTCGACTCCCCCACCCTATGCAAGCTGGAAACAAAACTTTGGTGGTGGGCTCACCTTCTCTTCGGTACAATTAGAGACGCTCATGATGTCAAGGGGGGATCCACCACCAGGAGAGTGGGGGCTCCATCTTCAGTTGGTCGAGGAGATCTGGTTGTGCTTTGGCAGGGTGAAAGACAACTTGTATGCTTATCACACTGTCAAATCATCTTCTACCTGAAAAACAGCACTCCTTTTCCGGGATGGAATGCTCTAGCACAATTGTGGCCTCAGGGCTGTGTGCCTTCACTTTCCTTCGAACCATCCTCCAAAGGGTTAAGGTTGAAGTTGTAAGGCCGGTTCTGTTGGATGCTATTTCACCGCAATCATTACTTGTACCATTAGGGGGGCGTGGTGCTCACTGAATGGATCATCCTATGATTTCTGCGGCAGAAATCAAGGTAGTTTGTGTCAGGGAATAAACACTTAACAAAGATGGCTGCTTTCTTGATTTCCTCTGACACACACGACCAGATACTTACAGTTAGCAGGACTTACCTATGAAATGGCTTCCCCCAAAGGAGCAGCGTTTCTGTCAGTCATAATCTTTGCCAATTAGTTGAGGATCCAAGAAGTTGTAGGTTCACAGTCAGTGAGCTCTGCAGGTTTTTGCTGGTTGGGTCGGATGTAGTCATTGGCCCAACCCCAGCATTGGTGCCTAAGGTTATATCTGAGTTCAACCTGAGCCAGTCAGTGGAGCTGTGGTCACTCCTGAGGGGGAGCAAGGCAATTATTATCCCAGTCCAGCCCTGTTACTGCCACAGAGAAGTTATGTCTGTGTTAGTGTCCAACATCCTCTCTCCTCCAGTGTCTGTAAGGCCTTGTTACTCGCTAGTGTGACATTACCATTAACATTACCAGGCCAAATTAGCCCATAACAAGCTGTTTCCCCATGTTTCGGAGCAGCAGTTCTGGCAAGATAGCAACTACAAAAGTTGCCAGACTGATAAATTATGAATGAAAAATGCATGATGTCATCTTCTAATAAGATAATAATAAGGTATAATAAGCTCCAAATGTAATCCTGCCCTTTGAATCCTGGCTATTTCTTGATCCCTTTACACTCCGCAATGCATTTGGGGTTTTACGCAATCTACGGACTCCGATTTTGATTCTTTACATTCATTATATAGATTTAATGCAATGTAGCTGTTTCTGAGAGGTTATCTACTGATCCATTTCAGCACAGACCCAAAACCTATGAAACCGCTTAGTCTAAAGATGGTGGAAATGACTTTATATACAGTACGTATACTGAAGTCAAATTTGCTCTAGCTTTTTGTTGGATAGGTGAACAACATTTTAAACTAATCTATTTCATATTCAAGTCATTTCATTAATCAAGGCATCAGTAAAGAGCAACTATATATTGATTTTCTTTTGGCATAATGATGTCTCTATTATTTTTCCCTTTTTCAGCAGTCAGGCCCCTAACCGACTTTCAGCAAGAGCAGCGTCATTTTGTTAGCGCTAAGAGAGAAAAAACGGATATTAACGTGAGATCAAGCCGAATGACTGAGAGCTGTTTTAGCCTCATAATAATAACAACATACAAGGTACCAGAAATAATACTCAGCGGTCAACTTGAACCAGCAAAGTTTTAAAAAATCCATCATTAATCCACCATGGGTTGGGCGTCTATGGAGCTGTGAGCAGTACGGCTCTGGCTTAATTGGTTTGAATGGATTTCATGGGGTGCCGTTCGTGGACTGTTTGATTGACAAAGAGGTTTGAGGGTTTGCCACAGCCCCGTGCTCCCGCTCTGTCCCCTAGCAATGCACCATTGATCAAACACAGACAAACTGTCACTGTGTATTGCCCGGATGCTGGATGACTGACTCACCCGTCACTTCAATCATTAGTCAACCTCACACCCCAAAAGCTGCAGGCACAAACCAAAGCGGGAGGAAGAGGATGTTGCATGCATTTTTATTTGGCTCAGGGTAAAAACAATTAAATTAAATTAAAATTAAATATCAGCATATGATTGCACTTCAACAAATGTTTGGAGTAATGCATACTGCCTAACTTACACACAGACAATATCTTAATATTGTTTTCATGGCACACTGTTTAACCCAAGTCTTCAAAAGTGCAGTGTGTAAAAACTTCTATTTTGGCATAATTTATTGGCTACCCCTCCCTTTTGGAGAATTTACAGAAGCCGCGTTGGCCATCAAAGAATATAGTAACTAAAGAGGCAATCATCCACCACTGCCTCCAGTCTTTCCACAATATCAAGGGATGAGGTGAAGATGTATTTAGTTATTTATTCTATAGTACTTCTCCTTGATCTTCCAACAGGTTCATTTCCCCACGACGCACACTATAAAAAACGGGTATGGCCTTTAAGTTTGTCCGTTTTGTGCTTCTGTAGAAACATGGCAGTGCAAGATGGCGGCCCCAGCGCTCCTATTTAGATATAAAAAAGGTTAATTCTAAGGTCATTTAAAGAAAATGCTTATTTTCAAGCGAATATACACTCATATGAACATAGCTATGATTATTATATTATATTTCTACCAAGTGTTTTCTGAAAACGACAATTCCCATTACACCTTTAATTACTTTTCCACCTCAAAGAGACTGCTCAACAGAGTTCAACATTTGAAAAAGAACATAATGAACTCCCTTTATTGACGGACATAATTCTACTACATTGTAGATTTGTCACCACCTACAACAGTCCAGGCCTACGACCTGTGATGTCCTTCAACTTGCAATTGGCTCTCAATCTCCATGACGACAACACTATGGCATGGGGAGTGGTTGTCCCCCCACCCACCCACCCACCCACCACCACCGGACATGAGAAATGAGCACAATTACAGCTTTTGAGAGGTAATTATATGTGCGTTGTGGTGGCACGGGCCCATAAATAACAGCCACGATCCACCCTGTGTGTTGCTTGTTCTGTAATGGAAGAACAATGAGGTGGTATAGAGAAGGGAGCTGGGCGTGTGCTGCATCACGATAGCACCTCATCCATTGTGGTCCCTCTCACCCCAGAAGAAAGGAAGGTCGCTCAGGCACACAGAGCTGAATGCTGTCAAGCACCGAGGCAACACCTCTGCCCATGACTGCCTCTATTGCCATGGTGGAGAGGGAAGGAATGGGGGAGAAATTAGGGGGTGTGGGAGGAGAGCTTGTCAGTCTTTTTGGTTTGGCTTTTGTAAGGACATTAGATAAGGTGCAGAAAAGCTTTCAACGTTAATACATGTACAACTTAGGTTCAGAGAGATTTTGCATTTGGATACCCATATAGCAGGGAGAGATTGTATGCAAATCAATCAGTGGTTTTGAAGAAAAAAAAACCTACTGGATTGTAGGGGTTTCCTGAAATACACACACTTAAATATCCCTTCTGTACGTTTACTGATGGCTTAATGGTCTGTTTGCCCCGTCCCAGAGCAGTTTTATCTTCTGCAGAAGCGATAGGACAGTATATAAGTAGCTTAGGACACACAAGAGCTTTCCTCTGACGACAGGGTGGTTGTCAGTGTTAAGTAGCTATCTTTGCACGCTCCGAGCCCACATCAAAAGTAATGGGGGCCGTGTTTTTCATCAGGGGCTTCCACCACTATAACAGAGCTAAGAGCCTGAAGAAATGCGCTAACAAAGAGCACACTGCTGCTGCTTGCAAGTAGGTTAACACTTAACAGATTTGTTGCCAGGCCGGTTTCCCCTTGTACAGTAAATCTCATGCTTTTGTTTAGTATCCTGGAGCTATGTGCAATGTAAATCTTTTCTCTTTAAACATGTTTCATATGCAGTAGGTTGGAATACCAGTCGTCCGAACAATGTTGGCAACTTTCTGACTTACCAGTGTGTTCTTGAGCTGTTGAATCCCTTCCGGCTCCGGACTCGTTTAGTAAAGTAAGTAATGGGAAAACATATGGGAAAAAATGCATTCTCTGCTTGTTTTGTAAAGAAGAAAATGTGCAGTGACTCACCTTAAGCTCATCGTCAACACACCTGAGCACTAAACTAGACTCTAGACAGGCTTCCCCCTTTCTCTTCACACACACACACACACACACACACACACACACACACACACACAAACCTTCTACATACCTTTCTTTTTCCCGTTCTCCTGCTGTCGTCACTCTCTCTGTTGTTTTAGTGTCTACCTCTTCTTCCTGCAGAGAGCAACGTGTTTGTGCATAATTTTCCGTTGCATTTCCACGGAATATGAATTCTCCTCCATGCAAATGAGTCAAACTCTCCCAGGCATTAATCACCTGAAATCCCCCCGCTCTCACTCCCAAACAACCCCAGGTGTCTCCATATTGCATCGCCAACATGAATAAATAATTAAATTAAATTATTATTATTTCGCTCTTTTTTAAATTTCATTTCAACAACAGCTGAATCCAATTGCGCCTCCACCCTTTGAGGACAACACACAGATGACCCTCGGGTACATTACAAAAACACTTTTGTTTTCACAAATGTGCTGCAATTCATGTGTAAGACAGTATGTGTAATATATATATATATATATATTTATATTATTATTATTATTATTATTATTATTATTATTATTATTATTATTATTATTATTATTATCATATAAAACAGCTGGCAGCATCAATGGCATACAATAAAGAAAAAAACATAGGCATTCGTGCCCAGTGAAATGATTACTTTTGTACATACATGTGGTACAGCATTTCCCTCATTTGTATGATTATCATAACATGCTTGAGTTACAAACACCCCCGTCGTTTTCACCCCCACATACTTTAAAGCACATGTGTCAAACTCAAGGCCCGCGACACGTTTTGATCTGGCCCGCGAATCAATTCGGCCGATTTGAATCAATTCTGAAAAAATAAAAAAATAAAAAATAAATAATAATTTCCTTCTTCTTCATGGAGCCTGTGCCATATCTGCACGTAGCATACGCTCCCAACTGTTAGGAAACTTACGTGGCTTACAGCTAGGAATGTCTGCTGAAAGTTCTACAGCTCAGGATTTTAAGCCATGAATTGATGAACTTGCATCTAAGAAGAGCTGTCAGTTTTCTGAGGGCTGTAAATAGGCCAATATATGTGGCCAAATAGCATGCTAATATTGATGATTGATTGTGTCAAGTGTCTAAGGCAGTGGTGTCAAACATCCGGCCCGCGACTTGTAGAGCACACATTTCTGAGCATTTAAAAAAAAGTAAGTTAAATTAAAATTAAATTAAATTAGGAAAAACGTATTCCAAAACAACCAATAACCTCTGTATTTAAAAATAAATCAAAACAGTAGAAGTTGCACTTTTATTTAATTGTATTTTGTACAGTCTGCATGTTTGTCATGTTTGCACAAAATGTGTCCCTGTACATATAGTAAACAAAATTGGACAACTGTAAGGTCAGTGTCTGTTGTATTTGTGTATTCAAATAAACAGTTGTTTATTTCATTAGTGCGTATTGGCATCTTTGAGCAAAATACCCCCAAAATTTTTGCTGCGGCGCTCTGCGCCGCACCTCCTATTCCCATGGCCAGCAGCAACCTTTACTAAGACATTTCGTGGGGGCTACAGAGATCCCTTGTGATCCGTGATAATGTAGGTTACATATGTAGGCTGAGTGATAAAGCATATAACTGAAAAACAAAGCTAAAGATTTGGATTTGACATATGTACGTTATTTTGCCATTATTTTACTGGTCCGGCCCACTTGAGATCAGAGAGGCTGTATGTGGCCCTCGAACCAAAATGAGTTTGACACCCCTGCTTTAAAGTATATTCCAAGATGAGGTCACTACAGCAGTTAATCAAGCTAACATTATAGCCTGTCTCTTTAATTGCTGGTAGAAACATTCATCCAATGTGAAACCCCTCCTCACCACCCTCAGTCAAACCCCGCCTGCCATGTTCTGTCTCTCCTTAAAGACCGACTTCACCAGTTGGAATATGAAGGTGTATTGAACTCGGAGATCCTATTAAGTATAAATGTGCAAAAAAAATTTAATCAGATCATCCTAGCCTGAGAAAAGGCAGAAAGAGTGTTTTATGGTCTCACTGTCTAACCCTACAGTTTCCTTCTTGTGACATCACAGTAAGGGTTAGGATTAACAGGACAGCTGGGCCAAGGGAAGACTGAGGGAAGACTGAGGGGAAAAAAACCTGATTCATTATATTATAATAGTGATTTTATAATGATAGAACTCCGGTTCCATATGGGTGAAGTATTCCTTTAAGTTGAAAAATAAAAATAAAAAATTACACTTAAAGGTCCTACAACAGGTTTGTTGTAGGACCTTTCTGTTTTAATAGGGTTAAGGTTAGGGTTACTGATATTACTTCTGTGATCAGGGCTGGACTGGCCATCGGGCGTACCGGGCGTACCCGGTGGGCCGGCAGGCATTTTGGGCCGGGCCGGGCCCATAAAACAAAAAAAAAAAACAAAAAAAAAAAAACTTTTTTTTTTTTTTTTGGACTTTGGGCTGTGTGACTCAGCCCGGCCAAGTCACACAGCCGAGGTCCCTTTCCTCTCAGGAGTGCCATGGACATAACCATGTGCGTGCAGGCTGTCAACTTCACCTGAAAGTTAAATAAAACTTTGTCCCAGCACTCCCAGGCCATTATGAGAGGTTCTAGGCTGGGCCTGGCCCTATCACACACACAGCAGAGGGCCGCCCATTCAGAGGCTGCATTGAATTCTATTATCACGTTTTCATCTTCTACTCGGTAATTTTGAGCATCTGACGATGGTCAGTTACGTTCAGGGCCGTCGGACTGCGGACAGGCTTGGGGGGCCCAAGGCAGAGGGGGGCTGCACCCAAAAAAATTAAAACTTATTTTTTTTACTGGCTCAATATAGGCCCCTGATCTTTGAAGGCCCAGAAAAAATGTATTTAGGGAAAAAAAACAGATATCAGGGGCCTTTCATTCGTCAGTACATTTTTGTTATTTTTTAAATAACATTGTTCGGGGCTACGAAGATCAAATGCCTATATTGGGCCATTAAAAAATACAAACGAAGGGAAAAAATTCCCGAAGCTGACTGGATTTTTTAAACATGTACATTTCTTCTTTCTGCTTTTTGGTCATTCTGTGTCTATAAATTATTCCAGAAAATAGTACTAAATAGCTTAAATAGGAAACAGTTGATTTAGCCATAGTTTTCTCCTCAAAGTGCACTAGATTGATGAATTTTAC
The DNA here is from genome assembly GCA_949357725.1 of Hyperoplus immaculatus. Classification (NCBI taxonomy): domain Eukaryota; kingdom Metazoa; phylum Chordata; class Actinopteri; order Uranoscopiformes; family Ammodytidae; genus Hyperoplus; species Hyperoplus immaculatus. The sequence goes on along the minus strand of OX442363.1, from coordinate 5,230,933 downwards.
TTTAACATTTAAAAAAAAATCTTCCGGGGGAGCATTCCCCCGGATCCCTCTAAAAGGTCCAGGGTCCACGACACAGTCTCCCAAATTCCTGTGAGAAACACTGTGTGTGTGCATGGTTATTAAGAGTCATTAGACCAGGGGTTGTGCTCAAGTACGCGTACTGATTTGGTCATTCATCAATATTACTACATATTACTATATTATTATATTAAGGCGAGACACCCCAGGTGAATAGGGATTTTTTTTTAACTTATAGATATCATCATGAAACTTTGCCAGTTGATTACTGACACTAACACAAATATTTTTTGTATTACATGTTTTTCTTTAGTATTATATTAAATATGCAAATATGGCAATATTTAACCAATTATGCGTAAATTTGGGTCATTTTTCGAGAAAAAATTTGAGATGTTGGATAAAGCCAGAGTTAAAATCTCTATTTTATTTTAACCACATATTAGTTTCTAAAGTTTTTACACAACAGATTTTGGATACAGCCTTTTTTCATTTAATAAATCAAAAAAGACTATGTACATGTCTTAGAAATGCATTTTCGGCATGTGTTTAGGAGGAAAATGTATCATAAATCAGACAATTAACAATATATTAACAAATCCTTGTGTAAAAACCTTTAAAATAGTGCTATGAATGATCATAGAAAGTTTGGTTGATGTCAGTGTTCTAGAAGTTGAGATATCTTTCGCAGAGTATTGGAAAAAGCTCATTTTGAGAAAACGGCCGTTAAAGATAAAAACGTGAATTCTGCTGATAATCACTGATTATAGCTAGAGTAATTTATTGAATTAGGCCCTACACCCCTCAATGCCATATAGGCCTACCACTGCTTAACATATATAAACCATAGCATAGTAACATTTACATCACATGCTAATTTAAACGTGATTAATTCATTATTAGCCACTGTCTGTCAACCTGCTCCGGAGTCGGCACAGACGCTCTCTCTCCCCACCATCTCCCCTCTGATCGTCTGACAGTCTGTGTCTCTCCGACGTGATCGGCGTGATTTACATGTCTTTAACACTTCTCCCCTTCAAATGGCGATCATGTAATGTCCGTAGCCAATTGATTAAGTATTTTTTTTGTCTTGGTTTGGCATATTTTCGACGTTTTTCCCATTTTATTTTGTGATTTTCGAGCTACCCGGGGCTAGCATCACGTGATGCCTTTTAGCGAATCACATCGTCAGAAATGTGCATTAGCCAATGAGGTCGCTTTCCTAGCATTGAATCCCTCCTCACACTTTCACGATTGGTTACTGATACAAAGGAAATGACCATATTTGGATCAGATAACGTTGTTCTTGAGATTCAGAGCTTTCCAACAGTACCATGGTTATTATGATTCATACAGCGGCCGCGGTGCTGTATGTTCCGTTAGAATGCTCACTTTTGACGAATTTAGGAGCAAAATACAGACGCAAGCAGTCAAAGTTTAGTAAAATAAACACCTAAAACAGGGGTATTCAACTAAAATTCAAATAGGTCCAGTTAGAGAAAATGTCCTCAAGCAAAGGTCCGGAACATCATAATGTCTAACTTGCGTTATGATTCAGTGTGATATAGTGAAGTAGCCTAGTAGTTGTATCAACGTCTGCATGTAATCAACAACTGACTGTTAAGATCAATATAGGAAGAACAATTCAAAAACATTTTGACAATATTTATTCTCACTTTTAAACAATTATACAGATATATAATACTGAAGATATATGTATTATTTAAGGAGGTTCAACTGACTCAACTGAAACTAATCTCTTCATAGAAAAGAAGGGCTGCATTTAAAAATAAAATGGTGAAAATAAATATAATAATAATCTTAAAATAAAGATAAAATATATAATTCATTTTTGAAAAATAAAATAAAGTATAGCAGCAACTTCAGTGTCCCCTTTGTCTTTGTGAATGTTTTAACAGTTTCAACCAATTTCAAAAAAATATATATCTCAACACCAGGCTTAGTTGCAGAACATAATGACATAATGCATCTGAGATTAGAAGGGGTGCAAAAAAATGAATTATGCAATTTGAGAAATATTTTAATGTATAATTTCTAAACTTCACTATACCTACTATGTTTGTTTAACATAAAAAACTGTCAGAAACTAAACCCCTGTAGGGGGTTCTGGGGGTTTCCCCCCCAGAATTTTTTTTGTGTTTTTAAAATGTAATCGGAGCATTCTGGTGCATTCTGGGGAAAAGAATAAAATCAAAAGTCAACATTTAATATAACTAAGATGAATAGAAAAATTAACAAAACAACATAACTTGCTAGCAGCCAGATGCTTAACAACTGGACTGAGGGACGGATGACCACTAGCTTTCACTAATGTTAGTGGGGCTACTTGCCAAATATCTTGCTAAAAAATTAACCTTTATTTATACAATTCTGCCATTACTAAGAATATGTAACACTTAAAATATAGATAATTGAAACTACATACAAAATGTATTTTTTTATTTTTTTTGCTGTTGTGGGCAGTAGATGCAGTGCTGCTGGCGATTGGTGATGATGCATGTCAATCTTATGTCTGTGACATTCACACATAGGTCTACATCAGGGTAATAGCGAGTCCACATGATTGTACCTTGACCGGTTTTCACCAGTCTTACAAAAGGGGAAAAAACTCGCTGAGCGACGCTGACACACGGAGCCGGTGAGCGAGCGGGCGAGCGAGAGAAAGCGAGAGAGAGTAGCACCTTAGCAAAAACTACAGCAATTACATATATATTTTTAAAGTATATTTATGAAACAATTCAGTCCGCCCTCTTTCCCTAATTGAGGATGCAGAACTAACATTTCAATTGAGGGTGCAATGCATGTTTATGCACCCCCGTAGAACCGGGCCTGCTCAATACCATTACAATTAAACAGTTTTAGCTTCTCTTTCTTTCCCTCTTTTATCCCACTCCCCCACTTTCTGTTGTTCAGTGAGATAACTGAGCTCTAGCTTGTCCTGCCAGGAGTTTAAATCTGGGCTGGAAGGATGTCAGGGCCATTAATCTCATGCACATGTGCAGGTGCTCATAGGGGAGCCTGGATCGATATTTACTTTTAATTATGTTCATGAGACGGACTGGTTTTGTGTTTCCAGTTGGAAGAATGAACATGAATGAGTCTATACATTCTGGATTGAAGGCTCTGTTTTCGCTGTCTACTTTTCTCTTCTTAGAGAGCGCCATTTGTAGTTATTTTTTTGTAGTTATTTTTCTGTCTCCGGCTCACTCTGTCTCTTTTCTGTCTCGCAGTATTTCTCACTCTTCTCTGCCTTCTCCCGCTGTGTAGCCTACTCACTCTCCTCCCGCTGTCTTATCGGCCTTCTCCCGCTGTCTCTCACTCTCCTCCCGCTGTCTTTCTCACCCCTCTACCGCTGTATTTCCCACTCTTATCTGACTTATTTCGCTGTAGCCTAATTCCCGTAATTCTTGCACTTCTCTGTCATCTCTCGCATGATCGCTCGCCGTCTCTTTGTCGGTGAGCCAGCCTGAGCCGGGAATGCACAGATTCGATTGGCTGAGTAGCAGGAGGCAGGATGGCTTAACTCGAATGCAATTGGTCAGTGGATTTCCTGATTCGCTAAACCAGTACCGTAAAGTCTAGAAAAGCTGCGCCAGTCAAAATAGAAGCGCCCCGTCAAAAATTAAAATTTAAATCATTTATTGACTACAGGTCCGGGTCCGTATAGGACGGCGTCTGGGTCCGGACCCGGACCGCGGTCCGCCTGTTAGTGACCCCCGACCTAAAACGTATATTTTGGACCTTTTATCCATACTAGTATGAAAGAAGACATGTTATGGAAGCTAAATAGACACAAATCTCAAAATTGACCAGTGCTTAAAAAAACGATGTTTTTGCCTGCCGTGTCTCGCCTTAATACATTGTGTTGTTGCCTGACTCAGAGAGGGACCAGTCACTCATACGTTTTGGGCTAAAGACAAACATAGCTTTTACATGTTTGTATTGTAAGACCCCTATACAGAAAGTATAGGGGCCCCTATACTTTCTGTATAGGGGCCCAGAATTTGGTGCAACGCCCCTGCCTCCGCATATCGTATAAATAATCATGGTGGGCTGCCATGGCCAAAAATGCCAGGGCCGATTTTTTGTCCCAGTCCAGCCCTGTCTGTGATTTTCTTATTTTCTGTTACTTTTATTTAACTGTGTTCAATTCTGTCACTTCTTCTTGCGCATTACTAATCCTCCATTGTTCCTTTAGCTACACTTTGCTCATGAAAGAGTTCTGTGGAGTGGGAGGGGGATTGCATTGAGAATTTTTTTTCAAATGGAAATACCTTCTATTTTCTATTTGTTGGAACGTCCGGATTCCATAAAAACAATTTTTCTTTGAGACGAGAACAAATGAAATTCCAGTAATATGTTCATCTCACTGCTTAGGAAAAAAAGAACCAACTATCCCTGCAACATAAATATTTCAGTATTTCGCTCACTTTCCTTGCGAGTGGCTTCCCCCCAGTCGAGTGCACTAACATAACGTGAGGCTGCCAGCGGTCCACAACAGAGATGTCAGCCTTTATTTTTTAGGTCAAAAGGTTCATGACCGGAGGATTCTTTCATTTATTTTCCAGGTCAAGAGGTTTTTGGCACGTCGTATACATGACATGATCACGTGACTCGCGGATGACAACGCATGGGTTTGTAATGACGCAGCAGCGGTCTACTCTGCTCTACATCTACTGTGGGTGGTTCCTGATGTCACGTTTTGCAATCTCTCACCCGTTGTGACAGTTACATAAATATCTTGGCTTTTTGTCTCGACAAACATAGGCCTATGTCATTTTTAACTCAGTACTTCAGTTGTAGTAAGTAGACCCTGAAAGTAGGGCACTGGAGAGTACTGTGGGGGCATCCAAGTGTTGACAATGTTTTATTTTACCTACTCTAAATTTAAGTAAGTTTTAGTACACTGGCTATTTACACTGATAGTGATAACGTGACTCAAAAATCTTCACATTGACTTTCGATGCATCATACTTAGTGTAATTTGTCCTAAGTGATACATTTCCTCTCTGGGAATACTAAAGAGGTCACTTCATCGATATTCATATTGCAAATACTCAGCTGTTATTAGCAGGTGTGTTGACTGATTGACCACAGGACACTATTCTCTCTGCTTTTACTAAATAATCTTTTTTGGTTGATACACCATGCACCATGCAACTTATACAGATACAGGCACTGACACATTACAAACACGTACGCATGCTTGTCACACATCCTTTCATACACTGGTGCCCAGAAGACAGTAGAGACGTGACAATGAGTGCTGTGTGTGTGTGTGTGTGTGTGTGTGTGTGTGACAAAAGCATCACAATGCTTCCAGATGGGCAGGATTCAGCGATTACCTTTTTCAGCGCTCACCATCTCTCTATATCTCCATCCTGATCCCTCATCTCAATAATTGACTGCAGGGTAACAAGAGCCCTTTGTGTGTGTGTGTGTGTGTGTGTGTGTGTGTGTGGGTTATCTGATTAGATAGCCCAATATACTCTGTATTCAAGGCCTGGCACTTCCTGCACCGACTGGCATAGCTAATGAAGTGCCGGTACCCCTCCCTTGGCACTGCTCTGTGTGTGTGTGTGTGTGTGTGTGTGTGTGTGTGTGTGATGCATAAAGTCAAGCTGCAATTAAAAGGCCTGTCAATGGTGTCTGCCATAAGCGAGGCTCAGCCTGTCACTGTGGACCAGCCTGAGCACACACTGTACGGTGTGGGAGGGGGCACAGAGAGCAGGACAGACAGAAGACTGGAGAGAGAGAGGGAAAGGAGGACAAGGAAGGAAATAAGAAAGAAGGAGATAGTGAAGATAGAGAGACACAGTAGCTAGTGGTATAAAAACAATCCAACTGGTAAAGCCACTGTAGATCTAAGTCTTAGTGAAGGCATTTTATTTATTTTATTAGATTTTAAACACTGCTTGTGTAATTATTTTCATGTTAATCATTAAACCTGTAAAAAGAGGAAACAATAGTGTTCATTTGTTTCTGTTCCTAGCACCTGCTGAATGAAGGGAGCTTTTACACCTGCCTTGTTTGGTTGGATTGAAAATCGTTTAAACCTTTGCTGTGGTTCGTTTGCGCAGGTGAGAGCACAGCCATTGCACTCAGTTGTGCACCAAAAGCGGACCAAACAAGCGTACCGAGACCTCGTTGAAGAGATGGTCTTGGTACGCTTCTAAATCAACTCTGGTGCAGTCCGTTTGTGGTGAGAACATGACAAGACTATGTCCGACACAACTGCAGGAAGCACTGCATAACGAGCAGTGATGCCGGTAACGCGTTACTTAGTAACGCGTTACCGGCATCGGACCTCTTTTTTCAGTAACGAGTAATCTAACGCGTTACTATCTCCAAACCAGTAATCAGGTTAAAGTTACTCATCAAAGTCACTGTGCGTTACTTTTTCTGTCATTTTCCTTAGTGAAACATTTTACATAACTGCACGAATGACTGCGATTGCGATTTAATGTAAATAAATGTGCGCGCATGTGTCTCTAAACGCTCCAAGTGCTCCAACCGCTCCTCTCGTCTTTTTGCTAGCGCCCCTCGTCTCTGTCATGCAGCGTGTGTGTGACTGTGTCTGTGTGTGTGTGTGTGTGTGTGCAGCAGCATTACGGCCGAGTCTAAGCTGAACTGTGGCGCAAAACAAAGTTTTCCCCCGATGAGATATAGCGTCTGCTATGGGGATATTTAGGATTCGGGTACGGTGACGTTGAAGAGATAGAAGTGTTTAAAACTTGGAAACGTATAGTCACGTGGCGACCGGTGGCCGCACACACCCAGTCTATCAACCTATTATTTACTATCTATCAACACGAGACATCGCAGAAAAGTCAAATTAATGCATGAGAGTGAAGGGCCAAGCACGTTAACTTTAAAGACACTGCTACTGTCTTTGCACTTTGGAGGAATGCATTTATTTTCATGGGGGAAAAAGTTTTTTTTTCTAACCCTAACCCTTTTTATTTATTACATTTTTCAAACCATAATTTTTATTATTTTGAAAACAGTATGCCTATAGACTACTAGCCTACAAGCTTTATTTTATATATTTTCAATGATTCTTAATATGTGCATGTTTTAAATTGAGATATATGGGTTTCAAAACCTATAAAGTAACGTTTAAAGTAACTTGTAATCTAACTTAGTTACTTTTAACATCAAGTAATCAGTAAAGTTACTATTTTAAGGAGTAACTAGTAATCAGTAATCGGATTACTTTTTCCAAAGTAACTGTGGCAACACTGATAACGAGCTCCCGTAGCCAGCCAATTGTAGAGCAGTTCAGGAACTATGTTATTGCTCACACATCTGACCAATGAGTGATAAGAGCATTCTCATATGGCTTAAGCTGCTGCATTTGGTTAACTTCACAAACTGATTCAGACCAGAGGAAACCAGAGGTGTGAAAGAGAACTGAACCTGGTCAAAAAGGAACCAATGTATCATTCACGCATCTGGTGGGAACCAGGGAAGAGAACTAGAAGCAGAAGTGCACTTGATGTAGCCTGGCATTCCCAGACCTGCCACTAGGCGTCTAGACACTCTCCATTGAAGCTTGTTCAAAAAGTCGAGAAATCCCGACTCACGTTTCGATTGGTTCTATCTAATATGGGCGCGCCAGAGCCCTTTGTATGGTACTCTGGGGAGGACGTAACCGGATGACGACAGTGACGTGCATGACGTCGAAGCTGTGATAGTAAACATCAGAGATGGCTGCAGATATGTTGTGTGAGTTTGAGACTGCTTTGGCCTCGACCCTTAACGATTTGGAAGACGGCACTCAAATCTTTCATTAGAAAGTAAGTGGAATGTTCTGTTTTGCCGACCGACCACAGCAAAAGTTTAATTTAACAGTTAACTCGCTGTTCGCTTAACGAACGGGACTTAATACGTCACATTGTGCATCGCTCTGATTGGTTGTAGTGCTATCCAACTGCGTGCAGTGGCATTTGATATGCACGAGTAGGAGCCGCCCCTTGAGTTGGAAATTACTATTGATCGTGGCCAGACCCTCTATCGTTCAAGATATCAGGGTATGGATTTCCAGGCTACACTTGATGACAAATAGGGCCAATCCCATTTCTCATTTTCACCCCTTACCCTACCCCTTGGCCCTACCCCTTGGCCCTCCAAACGGAGTGTGAAGGGGTAGGGAGGAAAATCTACCCCTATGAAATGGGACATCCCTACCCCTTCATGTAACTACTAGCTACATTAGTGGATAAGGTATCAATGATCACAATCTGTTATAATCAATCATTTTTTATTAACAATTAAAAAGGGACAATAAATAAAAACATCTAAAAACATTTAAAAATGATTAATATTGATGATACAAGTGACAATAAATAAATAAATACATCAGTGATTCTTGAGATCCGGGACAAAAGGCTGTCTTCCATATGTAACTGCTGTTATCTTTAAAAATAAAAATATTTAAAATTTAAAATGGTATTAGGGATTAAGAATAGAATGTCTGGAGCACAATTATCCCCTTAAATTTAATTTGATCATTATTATGTCAAATATATGACACTTGTTATCTTCTCATGACGTCCAAAACAGTGTCTCCACAGAGAGGGTTTCAATCTTTCATATGCAATAAAACCTATTAAAAATGTACTTTAATTATTTAAAAAGTGTTTTTTTCATCAAAAGCAACAGTAAATAATCTCTCATGTCAATAAAAACAGTTTTTCTTCAACACATTCATGTTTTATATGGTTTCAAAGTGGTGGGACACTTTTTGTCACCACCGTCAGACAATCCATTAAAATGTAAGAAAATCAGCCAAAATAAGGGGCAGCTGTTACTATGAAGGATCTCTTGTCACATTATACCTCTGCAGAGTACATTAGAGTCAGACAGGCTCTAATAAGTGTTGTAGTTTTAGAATATTTTACATTAAAAATCTTGAAACTCCTGAAAAACCAAATGGCTACATTTGAAAATATGGCTACATTTTGAAAATATTTTTTGTGGCCTCTATCAGTTTTGGTGAATATTTGTGATCTCATGGGTCTAGCATAAATTGAGGGAGAATGAATTTGTGTTTTTTGGTGTCTGATGGAGTTGACACAAAGTAAGGAATGGCAAGCTAAAAAGCACATTTGGATAAAAAGGACAAAAGCTGAGAGGTTGTGTCAAAGCTTAGCTCAGTAGCTTAGTATATGTTGGATACATGTAATTTAATTTGCCTAAACATAGGGTTTGTATTTTTTCAACTTTGCACCCTGTTTTGTCCCACTTCTCAAGAATCACTGATATACAAAGCGCAGGAATACAAGAATTTATAATTTGTTCTATCATCCTTTCAAAACAATCTTAAAAAGCGAGCTTTCCTCAGCAAGGAACTCCAAAATAGGATTGGATTATTATTATTATTATTATTTTGGTGGAGAAGTTGAGGGGCTTGAGGTGGCCGTGGAAAAGGAGGCACAGGCAGATGGCACAGGAGAGAAGATAGAGGTAGATGCCTTTTCAATGTTTGGCTCTCCTAAAAGTAAGAAAAAAATTAGATGGAAGATTAGATAAGGTTTTTGAGCTCCTGCTTTACACCCACACACACACTCCCCCCGCCCCCTTCACCCACACACACACACTCATCAGATTAAAGGACAATTTAAACCCTAAACACAGTGGTCCACAGGGCCGAGGTTGAACATGACTGAGTTACCCATGAGTACTAGGGAATCTGCAAAGTTGTTCCACGGTAGTTAAGATTTGATATTAAATTCCGTTGAACTTTCATTCTTCTGTCATTTTCACTTTACTCAAAACACCTCTGCAGATTCCAGCATTGTCTGACTTCAAAGTGGCCATGTCTATAGTGTTAGTTCACTTACCCAGATAACAGAACATTAATAAAAACAATTTAAATTTGGCCTAAAATAAATACAAAATAACAGAGACCCGACCAGTAGACTTTATGGATACATGCCCCGATAGAGAAAAGGATCTTTCGTGTGTATGTGTAACTTTCTTATAAAGTTGTTAACAAACAGTTAAAAAGCACACCATGTCAAATGCTTATTCAGGGATCATTACTTGTCTTACTTTATTTGGGATAGCCAGCACAGGTTTGTTTACAGTGATCAGCAGAGCATATGAACTACAGTATATTTACATCAAACACACACAAGTCTTTACCATTGCTGTCTTCACATGCAGTTTGCACTGTCTTGCATAACACACTGACTGTGCCATGTTATAATGGAATGTCAATTATTTTTTTAAAGAAAATGACTGTACCTGCACACACACACACACACACACACACACACACACACACACACACACACACACTCAGAGCAGGATGCGGTATTTGAGTGCGCGGGGGACCCTGTTGATGACGAGGCGTCCGTCGTAGCTGAGTGAGGCAAAGAGCCAGGGGTCTGCTGAGGACCACTCTGCTGCATACACACTGTCTTCATGTTCCTCGTAGGTGGACACCACACTGTCCTTTAGAGGCTCCTTCACCCTGGATCACAAAGACACAAAGGTTAGGTGAGCTATGGAGGCTGGAGGAGAAATGCATTGCATCTGTATGTATGGAGGAGCTGCAGATACTAAATTGGCTAATGTTACGGCTTGGAACTGACCACCACGCCAAGGTCGCTCGATGAAGTAGAGCCCTTCCTCACGTTGGTGGCAGACAAAGAAATCCAGCATGTTTTGGCTGTGACCACATAAAATGTACTAGCCACTCTCCATAGAGATGGTGGTGCACATTTATTATTTTGTATAGGCCCTTTCTTAACAGTCTTACAAAGGTTAACCTTAAATGTTTAAAAATAAAATAAAACATTAAAACAGCCTGATATGATATGGCACGTTGGTCAAGAAAGAAACGTCACTTTATCCAAAGACGAAATGCCACAATGATCGCCCTGATGAAGACTGAGTAGAAACACATAGACGCTAACTTTAGCCGCTAATGGAGCTTTGAAGACCTGCCACATACTATGGATAGTGGTACTATCATAGTTACTACCTTGTAGTGATAAAACAACCTCCAGAGTAGAACCTCATACCAAAGGCAAGTAGAGCAGAGCCGCTAACATGTAATGTAAAAGCGGCTTTAAATATATAAGTGTAATGACAGTTTAATTTGCTTGCTCACTCTGAACACACACACACACACACACACACACACACACACACACACACACACACACACACACACACACACACACACACACACACACACACACACACACACAGAGAGGACTGAGCATATTAACTTCTTTCTATTCACTGTATCTCCCTGTCTTCAGTACACAAACAACAGCCTCCTGAGTGGTGAGACACTTCTCTCAATGCTACAACATTGTGACAACAAATATAATTTCTGAAATACGATCTAGCATTATCGCCGCCACCCCCCCCCCCCCCCAAAACCTCCCCCAAATGCAGTGCTGGAAGTAGTCCTGAGGGTAAACGGTGACATACATATTTAGATGTATTTTACACATTATACTGTTTCACACACACAGTAGCGGCTCCCTCTGGGCTGCAGCCAAAAATAAAAACACTTGAAGTGCCCTGCTCATATAGATTAATTGTGAAGGAACAGAACAAGAGGGTATACTGTATGTGAGAGCATATATGCAATACAATGATGGAATCAGTTAGCCTATTCACTACTAACTAATCATAGTATTGGACAGTTTACCTGAGAAGAGATCAGAGTTATCATACTACAATTATGGCTAAGAATAGTTAAAGCCTTACAGTGAAAACAGACTGAGTTGTTCAGGTGGTTTATAAACCTAACTGAAAATGATTCAGATCTGCAATCAATTCTTACCTTCATCCAGGTTAGGATGTTCCATTTTTTGAGTGGTTATCAATATTTTGTCCAGTCCATTTACATCAGTGAGTATTATCGACTATAAAAGCACCGTCGAACTACAACCTTCAAAATGACCATAAAAAGGACGATTTATAGATCGTATTTTAAAATCCTATGAAGCTACAGGCCATAATCTGTAATAAAGATACAACTTGGTTTAATGGAAAAATCTGTCCTGCAGTCATTCAAGCTACTACGAGTATAACGAGGTTCCACAGTGAAGGGCATTGTTGTAAGCCCTTTGATTGGTCCCACTTGATTCAAGCACTCCCTACATTGTTCCCTATCTTGCAGTACGTTACACTATGTTTGGATTGGACTGAAGGTGGAATACAATGTGCTGTGGCTATAGGACTGCCCATGTCAAGTAGGCCACTCGCTTTCACTGACTTTGCCTACTGTATCTAAGGGGACAGCTATATAGTTTTTGAAAACAGGGCAAACATGCCTTGCATCAGCAGGCCTTTTTGCGCTTCCCCAATACATGTTACCGGGTTTGCTTTTTTTGGTTAAGTCAATTCTATGGACCCTACTCCTGTCTAAAGGGTGGCATGAAATAATGCAGACCAATGATTGATACTGGGCATTTAGGTTTTTGTGGCCGCAATAGTGTCAGGCATGCAAACTCATGAGACATAAAAAAGGTGTGCTGGAACGGTGCAAAATATGATAATAGTGGGAAACAGGTGAGTGTGTTGTGTGGGCGCTGACCTGCATATAATCACTACACTACCATTCAAAAACTGTGAAAACAGCAATAGTCAAAAATGTGACACGTTAGTGACAATCCGCGAGTCGCGGCCGATAATCAGTGTGCATTAATCAATACAATGGACCATATAAAACAAAGGTTGGCAAACTCTGTGTATTTATTAATTCAATCACTTTGAAAAGCTTTTTCTCATTCATGCAATCTTTCTCCTCCTCAATCTTCCCGTCTTCTGTTTTATGCCCCGCGAGAGCTTTCTTTACTGCCTGTCCATCTGTAGGTCCCTGTCATCAGATGACAACACGATTCAAATGAAAGCTCTCGCGCCCCAGCACGTGCTCGAGGGGGCGCGCACCGGAGCGCCTATAGTGGGGGGAGGAGGAGGCGAAGGAGCGGGGGGCGCCTATTCAGTGACGTGCCTCTGTTACTGATCATATCATTTACACAAACGCTGTTGAATAAAACCATGCATTCATTTCCAAGCCACTCCACATTTATGCGCCACTTTGTGTTGGTCTATCACACAAAATCCCAATGAAATAAATGTACTACGTGTGTGGTTGTAATGTGACACAATGTGGAAAAGTTCTAGGGTTATGAATACTTTTGCAAGCCACTGTATGTGTGGAGCGGGGAAGTTGGAAGACTTCAGTCAAGACGACGTTGAGGGTGTCACTTTACAAATGTTAAGAGCTGTTTTTTCCCCTTTTCACCCATCTCTATGTTAACATTATCCTGGTGATGATGACGATTTGGTAAATGAACAGACTGGCCAAATAAAAAAAAACATACAAGAACAAGTCCACTATACCGTCAGCTGCTGGGTTATACTCAAAATATTCATAATCTGTAAAAGTCCTTGTTGAACTGTTGAATTTTAAAAAGCAAAGCCACATACAGTCAGAGTTTACCAGCCAGTGGAGGGGGTTGTGCATGTAGTGTCCAGGTACTTGTGGAGTGGACACGCACTGCACATAAAAGAGGGTTCAATAAGTATAGTGGAAGGGTTCAAACCAAAGCTGAGTACCGGTGATTAGGAAGAAGAGTTGGTAATTGTGGATGAGAGTCCGTCATTGAGTGTAAGAGCTGGTTGTTATGGATAAGAGGGCAGATTGGACCATAATGGATGGAGCACATGGTTACCATTACAGGTGATATTCCTGCCAATTCTAAAAATCTAGTCCAAAAGCTATCGAGGAAAAACTCCTAAAGTGTTTCGACAGTGACTTATTTTTTTTGGAATGTTTTACCGGTCCACTTTATCATTCAAAGTGTTTGTGAGAGTCTCAAAAACTATGGGAAAAGTAAAAGGTTCAGGCAGTAACCTTTAAGCTGTTGAACCGCTTAAAATATACACAGCACGTTTTAGTACACACTTTAGTAGCTAGTGGTTTGATTCAATGGGCTCCGTGTCGGCAGCCAAGAAATAAACAAGAGAAAATAAATCTTTGGGATATGATATGATGAAGGCTGACTGTCTGTGCCTTAACACAGTGGTATGAGTCCACATCTGTACTACCATATAGAACCCAAGCTGAAAAGGGTCCAACCGTCCATTCTGGGTCCTTCATAGTTAATGAAGTGAAAGGAGGGGTTATAACATAAATGAATGGGAGTTGTGCATCCCAAATGTGAATGTAAAAAATCCAATCAAATCCCCATCCATGTTTAAAGTTGTACTCAGTTAGATTTTCATCTTGTTATTGTTCTTTGACGTTCCTATCTGTCAAAGATTGAGGTAAAACAATGATGATTGAGCATACAGTATAACCCCCTTATGATGTGTCTGTGGTGACTTTCTCACGCTCTAGAATCAAATACAGCAAGCTGTATGTGACATCTTTTACGCAAGCCCCAACCACAGCGAGTTTTACCAGCATCCAATGCGGAAGTGACAAAGATTGCAGTAGCACCGGGTGGCCACTACGAGGTGGTACCAAAAGTGAGCAATTTTTCGTTGACTGACTTGTTAAAAAAGGCCGTTTTCACAGTCGTATTAAACCTATTTACGGCCTGGTCCAAAAAAACATTATAGTCTATATGTTTAGGTCATATCTCCCTGACAACACTGAGGGGGGTGAATTTTTTTCTAGCAGGCTAGTTTTTATTCTTTTGGAGGTTTAAATGTATGCATTATTAGGGGTGCGATCTCTTGAGTGACAGCTATCTGTCCGTTATCCCTCACTTCACCTCAGAAGTATACGTCAGCTAGATGGGCGTATCTCCCTCCCCCCAACGTCACATCAATGCCCTTTTTTGGCAAGAGGAGTGAGGCGGAGTAAAAATCTCACAAGATTGCGACGAGCACAAACCAGGAGAATTGGATGCAGTAGGAATAACTGAGGTCAGCCCGGATGCTTTTACGTCAGCATAATTTTTTTGTGGCTCTGGCCGTAACTGATACAAAAATGAAATCTCAAGCTGTAATAAACTATTTGGGGCGGCTGTGGCAAAGTAGGTAGGGTGGTCGTCCACTGGAGTGCAGGGTTGGTGGTTCGATCCCCCGCCTACCCGCCACATCGTAGAAGCGTCCCTGGGCAAAGAGACACTGAACCCCGAATTGCTCCCAATAGTTAGATTGCACCCTTGCGTGGTAGCTGCTTCTATCGGTGTATGAATGTGTGTGTGTGATTGGGTGAATGTGTACGAAACAACGTAAAGCGCTTTGAGTCTGTGAAACAACTGGGAAAAAACGCTATATACAGCTCTGGAAAAAAAATGAAGAGACCACTCCAAATGTTAAGTGTCACTTGTTTTACTCTTTAGAGGCATATGTTTGAGCAGTGGCGTGCACAGGTAGACCTGAAGTGGTGCTGAAAGTAGCCTTGTGCCTGGTTGTAATGTAACTAAGCAGTCTTATTCATATGGTTGGTTGGTCTCTTTTTATTTACAAATTGCAGTATAATGCCTAGAAAGGAGAGGTTAAAAAAGGAAAAAGAAAGGGAGCTACAGCAGGCAGCCCAGGGGAGCAGCTCTCTGCTCTCCTGGATGAAAG
The DNA here is from genome assembly GCA_949357725.1 of Hyperoplus immaculatus. NCBI lineage: Eukaryota > Metazoa > Chordata > Actinopteri > Uranoscopiformes > Ammodytidae > Hyperoplus > Hyperoplus immaculatus. Next base: position 5,215,336 of record OX442363.1, on the reverse strand, counting down.
CATCCACCAGCAGCAAAGAGGACGATGATGAAGATGAAAGTTCAGAGTCAAGACCAGAGTCATGTTAACTGTTCAGGGCCTTTTAAAGCTCAGATTTTAATGCAGATTTTAACTGTTCCTCAAATGTTATTGAAATATCTTAAAAGCTGTCCACACATTTTATTTTAACTACGCAAAGTGGGTTGGTGGTACTAAATCAGTCATGAAGCTATATAAGTTAATTATATTATTTTGTCCCAACCATAAGTTATTTCTATGTTACAAGACTTGCAGTAATCTTGTATTTACCTTAATAGGATATTGTTAGTACGGAGATCAGGGGCCTAACGAAGACTTCAAAGAGAGAATTCGGGATAAGGGATTATTTAAAAAAATCCGAAGATGACTGTTTTTTTTTTTTTCAAACATGTACATTCTTTCTGTCTGCTTTTTGGTAATTCTGTGTCTCCAAATCATTCCAGAAAATAGTACTAAATAGCCCACATTGACACAGGTGATTTAGCCTTACCTTTCTTCTCAATGTGCACCTGATTGATGAATTTTACTTTAAAAGGTCCAGGGTCCCAAACACAGTCTCCCGAATTCCTTTGAGAAACACTCTATGTGTGGCCGGGTATTAAAAGTCATTAGGCCAGGGGGGGATTTTGTACAAGTGCCCTTAAAATGATTTGGTCATTCATCGATAGACTATATTGTGCCCTTTTTTTGCAATGAGCACCTGCCCCCCAAAATGTCTATGCACGCCGCTGTGTTTGAGTAAAATGAACATTTTGATTTTATAATATAAACTACAACCGACAACATTTCTACCAAATTCACAATAACAATATTGTCATTTAGAGCATTTTCAAGAATTTAGAGATAAATATCTAAGAAAAATCCAGACTGGTCTCTTAATTTTTTCCGGGGCTGTATGTAGAGTCCATTTACTATTCATACATTCTAACTAGCCCGGGGGAGTTTGTCTTACTTGTCGTCCTGGTGGCTCTCCTCTCCCTCGCTAAGCTCGTCATCGTCCACTAGGTGTCCAAAGGGCTCGGAGGAGATGGACACCATGTTGGAGAGGATGAGGCGGCTGTCACTGCTGCCTGTCAACACCAGCTGGTCGTGGCTGTGGTTGTAGCGCACGCTCCACACCCTGGAAACCAAAAGAAATACAACAAAAAAAAACAGTTTACCAGGCTTTGCATTCAGTGATATGGGGGAAGAAGCGCAGTACAGTTTACATTCATGCATGGATGTAGCCACTAGCCAAAGTGGTGCGAAGGTCTGGCATTGTTACAAAGCCTGGTGTGGGTAAGAAGAAGCCAGCAATGAAAACTGAAGGTGTAAAAAGCACTTGAAGGTGTGTCTGCCTGTTTTGTACAGGCAGACACACACACACATCTACACACACACACACACACACACACACACACACACACACACACACACACACACACACAGTCATGCAGAGAACCTGTCTGTCTTTAGCTCTTTTTCACACACTCCTTTCTCACACAAATCATGCAAGAAAATGCAGCGTTCTCACAGTGGGGTTCTCCACAACACATTCCTATCAGGCTGTGTATTCAGGTGCCAGTAATGGGGATGTGCTCCTAGCCTACAGTACATGTGGGGCTTACGTTCAATGAGTTGATGATCATTATCAAAAAAAGCCCAATAAATTATCCTGATTTTATTTTTTTCAGTTTTCAATTCAATTCTCTCTCACCATTGCTTTCTTTATCGCTCTATCCCTGGCATTTTCTTTAAAAAGAATTCCGACTGTCAACACCGTCTCCCTCTTTCACTCTGTCATACTCTCTCTCCCTCTCTTTGTGTGTTTGCCTATGTCGCGCTCTCTCTCTCTCTGTATCTCATTCTCTCTCTCTCTCTGTATCTCTCTGTCTATGTCTCTCTCTCTATTTCTCTCTGTCTGTGTATCTCTCTCTCTATATATATATCTCTCTGTCTATGTCTCTCTCTCTATTTCTCTCTCTGTCTGTGTATCTCTCTCTCTCTCTCTCTGTATCTCTCTGTCTATGTCTCTCTCTCTATTTCTCTGTCTGTGTATCTCTCTCTCTATATATATATCTCTCTGTCTATGTCTCTCTCTCTATTTCTCTCTCTGTCTGTGTATCTCTCTCTCTCTCTCTCTCTGTATCTCTCTGTCTATGTCTCTCTCTCTATTTCTCTCTGTCTGTGTATCTCTCTCTCTGTATCTCATTCTCTCATTCTCTGTCTATGCCTCTCTCTCTTTCTCTCTCTGTCTATGTCTATGTTTCTCTCTCTCTCTCTGTCTCTGTCTATGCCTCTCTCTCTCTCAGTCTGTGAGCCCGGGGCAGGGCTCAGAGTGTGGTCCCAGTTCTCCTCACAGTGAAGGGATTGAGGGATCACCGAGGCTGTTGACAGGAAATCAGCCTCGGCCACGCTGCTCCCCCGCGCTCCCCATAATCCGCTTCCCCTCCAAAAAATAGTCCCTAATACCCCCAGCAGCCCCGGGGCCATATCCTCATGCCCGTGCTCAGAAAATATATGAGCACAATATGTGCACAACCAACACACACGCACTCAGAGACTACGACACGTCTATGCATCACACTGAAGATAATTCTGCACACAGGACAAATGCACACATATGCATAGGCATTATACAAGCGCTTGAACACACACACACACACACACACACACACACACACACACAAACTAAAACGAGTGGCCTTGCAAAAAGCACATATAAGATACACACACACACACACACACACACACGTATCTCCTATCTTAAGAGATTCCATCTGCAGCTATCTACAGTTATGGATATGTTTGCCAAGTCTATCTTTCTCTTAGAGATAACGCCCACATTAGCATGTGTGTTTGTGCATGTGCACACATCCATTTATACGCCTGTGTATGTGCTTATGCGTATGAGTGAGTGAGTGAGTGAGTGAGTGAGTGAGTGAGTGAGTGAGTGAGTGAGTGAGTGAGTGAGTGAGTGAGTGAGTGTGTGTGTGTGTGTGTGTGTGTGTGTGTGTGTGTGTGTGTGTGTGTGTGTGTGTGTGTGTGTCCCTTTATCAGGTGAGGATTGGTGTGCTGCAGCAGTAGCCCAATTTGGCTCACAGACACACTGATCATCTATTCAGCTCACACAGGAGAGTGTCGCCCATGCGGCACACACACACACACACACACACACACACACACACACACACACACACACACACACTATGTTCAGCTCTTAGCACTGCCTGAAGCTCCACAGAAGACAACCTAGAGCAGAACTGGGCAGTGATTCAATCCTCACAGACAAAGTGAGCTGCCTATTTAATTAGTAATTAGTGTGTTAGTGCCTTTATTGCACCAGCAGTAGTTAGGGCATTTCATTAGTTAGGAGATAAAACATTTAATAAAAGCAGAAACTAAGAGTGGAGCCAAGGAGTTATCATCATGTCTAACATCATTTTTAGGGAATTTTGCGGACTGGGGCTGAGTTACACTGTGTAAAGCTATTGAAAAAGACTGTAGTGATCATTTAAGACTTTCACTCTCATGTCCAACCCTGGTGGTATGAGCAATGCAACACAAATGCAATTTCATTTGTAATGTTATTGGGCCCCAAAGTATGATCCATTTAGAAGATTACTTTTAAAAAACTTCAGTAAATACAAAGTCTTTGGCACATTACATTAAGCACTCTGTCTTCTTCTTGGTCTTCCAACAGGTGCATTGAATGCAGACACCCACTATACACACACACACACACACACACACACATCCTACCACTACTGTGTGTCTGCATTTTTTTTTTGGCGACCGTGTTAACACACTACAGCTCCACACATTCAACCTCAGACGCGCTGCAGACGTACGTCTGAGGCGCTTCTGCAGCGACGCTACACTTTACCTCAGGAGTCAGAGTGCAGTGTGTTCACACCGTAAAGGCTAATTCTAAGGTAATAAATAACTGTTTTATTTTCAAGCGATTATACACTAATACATGCTTACGTTCGGTTTCTACTAAATCTGTACTGAATAACGCGAATCAATTCTACACACTGAACCTTTAAGAAGCAAATACATCATGACATAAAAGATACATTTGATTGGACCCCTCAACTTTTCCATCTTCCCTGCCTGATTCATGCCATACAGAAGAAAATGGAAGGAGCAAAATGCCACTTACTTGTGTTCAAATTACGTTGAACACTGGCTCATAATATCAGCTTTCGGAACGCTTGCTGACACCGGCCTTCAGAAGCTTGTACAGCACTGGCCACACAGTAATTGCTTCTAGTTCAACAATGTCATAAATCATTAATCCATGTACTGAACATTGTCTGTTTTTTTCTTCTCTTCTTGGAGAGCAGGTTGTGATTTAGTGTGGCACTCAGAGACACTTGAGCATGCTTGATACTTGCTTACACAGGTCCTGTGGGTTAAGGAGAGCCCACCCACCCAACCCTGGCTTAACCCTAGTCTGGACCCCTCCACCCACCTCTGCCTTAACCCTAGCCCAGACCCACCCACCCAGCCCTGCCTTAACCCTAGCCCTGACCCACCCATCCACCCCTGCCTTAACCCTAGCCCGGACCCAACCACCCACCCACCCCTGCCTTAACCCTAGCCCGGACCCATCCATCCACCCCTGCCTTAACCCTAGTCTGTACCCACCAACCCACCCACCCATCCCTGCCTGCCTTAACCCTAGCCTGGACCCAGCCCTGCCTTAACCCTAGCCTGGACCCAACCACCCACCCACCCACTCAGCCCTGCCTTGACCTACCCATCCACTCCTGCCTTAACCCTAGCCTGGACCCACCCACCCAGCCCTGCCTTAACCTTAGTCTGTACCCACCCACCCAGTCCTGCCTTAACCCCAGCCTGGACCGACCCACCCACCCACCCCTGCCTTAACCCACCCATCCACCCCTACCTTAACCCACCCATCCACCCCTGCCTTAACCCACCCATCCACCCCTGCCTTAACCCTAGCCTGGACCCAGCCACCAGTCATATTCCCCCTTACCAGTGCGAGTGCTCCTCCAGGGTCTTGACGGGCTCCTGGACGTTGCGGACGTCCCAGAACTTGACCTTGCAGTCGTCTCCACAGCTGGCCAGGTAGTACTGACGGTTGGGGTTGAAATCCAGGTCGCGCACCAGCTGGCCGTGGGCGTTCTCTATGCAATAGATCTGACTGGAGGAGGATGCAGAGCGAGAGAGAGAGAGAGAGAGAGAGAGAGAGAGAGAGAGAGAGAGATAGATAGATAGAGGGATTAGAATGAGAAGAACCAGTAATGGACAGACATTAGAATAGAGTGGTTTATTGAATTATTCAGAATTCAAGGCGTACACTTTAATGATCTGTAGCTCTTTGAATAATTTCCATTTATATTAACTTGCTACAACTTTAATGGCAAAGGAGAACAATGTAGAAAGATAGTTTTTTTGGGTCGGTTTATTTGCTGGATTTACTTGATGCACTAGTCGAACTTGATTTTTGTATTATGCCTCGTTTAGGATAACATTTCATGTAACGTTGTACCCCTAAAAACAAATGGAAAATGAAAAATTGATAAAAAATAAATAAATTATAAGATAGAGGTATAGTGAGATATTGATATTGCGGTATACATAACTGCTCAGTCTGCTTTAATCGCGATAAGTGGTAGCCTATTCTATGTGCCATGCATTCACGCTCTGCATCTCAATGTGTTTGGCCAATCAGATGAAGCCCTACTAGTCTAGATGTTTTAGTGAGCGATCTTTTTGGAATGGTGTGTGCTGGACCGCTGACTACTAGTCCTTTCTCCAGACCCACATGTATAAGTATTTATTTCTAGTTGAGGTTTTGACAGCTTGGTCTCTTTCTACTGTCGTTTGTTTTTTTTTTGAGCTGTCGTGAAATTTGTTCAACTATATGGCTGTTTTTAAAATGTGACATTTGAACTTAATAATAATGCCTAGGCTACTTACTGTCTGGGGTCTCTGTTGGCAGCAAACTAACACTGTATATTTAAGTATTTCTTTCATTATGGTAAGTGATATCGTCACCGCTTTCAACAATGTTATCTCATATTGCACTTTTTTGCACCTGATATGGTGCAGCCCTATATGACAGAACAACAAGAAGAGAGATGAGTGAGGGAGAGACTGACTGACAGGTCCCCATCACACACACACACACACACACACACACACACACACACACACACACACACACACACACACACACACACACAACGCTAGAACATTCCCAGGTTAAATCAAAGCCGCCTCTGTGTCTGTGAGCGAGAGCCAGGCTCAATAAAAGGAGCCTACACCAGCGCTGGTGGATTATAAAAGGGGGAAGCCTCATAACCGCACACAGTCTTGAGTCGCTGCTGGAGTGAAGTAAACACAATGATATGACGCACAGATTGTATTGTGTTTCCTTCCATCTCTCTGGCCACCTCTAACTCCATTCATCCCCCCTATACATATTCATCCACTCATATTCTCTCCTTCAATAATTATATATATATATATATACGTTCACAAGTATACTGTATTATGGCTTCTCTTTACATATGCCCTCTCCTACAACCTTCTAACTATGACTTTTTATTCATGTATTGCCATGGATTCAAGGGGTCAAGTTGTGTGAATGTTTTTTCAGCAAATTAACTCTCTTCCTGGAAAGTATAGTTTACGCTCGCTTTGAGTACAGCATTCACCCTCATCCTATACCGACGTATTTCACATACATGGGGTCACTAGAGACCCCAAGAAGAACAATACTGGAAGAAAACAACATCAAAGAAACAATAATAAAAATATAATAGAGAGAGAGAGAGAGAGAGAGAGAGAGAGAGAGAGAGAGAGCTGGAGAGAGCTCTCCTACTCTCCACTATTTAGTATGATAGAAAAAAAGATTTAGGATGTCCCGATTCTTGCGGCCAGATTT
>OX442363.1:5200914-5203414 GCA_949357725.1 Hyperoplus immaculatus | reverse complement strand
CTTTTGCATAATGGCTCATATTAGAATAGGAATATAGAATACTTCTAACAGGCATAGGTTTTTTTTTTTTTTGCATAATGGTGCTATATTTGAATATGTGAATACAATATTATGGGGAAAAGGATTTTGAATAATTGTTTACCTTGACTACGCCTATCGTTATAGCAGTCCATAGCTCTGTCAAATCTGTTGAATAGGTGGTGAATGGAAAAAGGCAGTTCCTGCAGTGTGAACACGAGCTTGTTTTATCTGTCTGTGTGAGGAGTTGTGCTGCTGTCTAGTACTCATCTTTGTACCAACAGACAGCTGGCTTTTTAACCTGGACTGTGAAGGAGTAAATAGCACCACTATCAATCATTTTACATTATTTTATGCTCTCTCTCTCCCTCTCTCTCTCCATATCGGCCCACTGTGCTCCCTTTCTTTTTCTCTTGCTTGCTCTGTCAGCCGCTTGCTCCCTCCCTCCCTCACACACACACACACACACACACACACACACACACACAGGCACGGTGTAGCCATACCATGCTTCACTGCAACACTACACTGCTTTTCAGTATGCACCCTGCAGCGCATGCTAGGGCCTGACAGCTATTACACAGCTCAGTGTGTGTGTGTGCGCGCGTGTGTTTGTGTACTCTGTGTGTGTGTGTGTGTGTGTGTGTGTGTGTGTGTGTGTGAGCCCAGACTGTGGACTGTCTGTCGGTCCAAGATGGAATGAGGGGTGATGGAGGGGAGGAACATCTCCAGTGACAGGTGTCTCTTCCTATCCCATAGTCTCTTTCTTAATGTCTTTTTTTCAATACCATTCAATATGCCTTATTGACATGAGTACACTGTATATACTTCTACACCACTACTGTATACTACTTACTTGTTCCCTAGATGAACTTATGCTGAAGACACAGAAAATACCAGCCCAGACCTACTGCCATAAGACTATTTGGACTTAGCTTGGCCTACTTGATGAATGCATTCATCTACTACTTCTTGCTAACACTGCCTATTGATACATTAGACATAAAATCATACATTAAATAAGGTGAAGTAAGCGATTTATTTATGTTAATTTAGTGTTAAATTGCTCGTTTTCATACCTTACATAGTGTGCGCGTTTCATAAAGCCGATCTCTCTGTCACCCACTCTGCATGTAATTGGCAAATAAACATTTTGGGAATCCCACTACTGATAACCAATCAGAAGAGAGAACGCTACAAACCGGCACCCGTCTCACTGCCGGTGCACGTGCAGAGTACAGAGGGGTGAATGTGTATGCGCCTACATTGGCGGAGCAGGTAAAAATCCTTCCCAATGTCTGTTTTGATGGTTTTTAATCATGTTTTATCACACTTGAGATGATGCTAGAGAACTCGCTGCTTGAAGACCACAGTGCATTAATGTGGTGACGTAGGGACGAGGGAGGGGACTGCTAACTGCAGTAACTGACAGGAAGTTAGCTAAACTGACCATTCCGCTTACAGCTCCTTTAAGAACATACACTCTGGTTGCGTTCCGAATCGCATACTCTTTCTTTTTTCTATTCTACATACTACATCTAACGATAAAAAGAATCTAGTTAGGATGCAGTAGGCATACTATTGGGACATACTTTTCTCTCTTATTTCATCATAACATTGCGCCTTGATCTTGCCTCTTGCTTTTATATCCGTCGCATCCCCGTTTGTTTTCATATGGAGGCTTCGTCGATGTTACGTCACTTCACGTGCGCACTGGATTGTGGGTCAGAATCGCCCAAATAGGATGCACTTTTCAACACTAACAATCTTGGCCGCATGAAGTAGGACATCCGGGTACTTCTAACCATCCTAAATCTGGCCATAAGAATCGGGATATGCTAAATCTTTTTTCTACATACTATATAGTAGAAAGTACGCGATTCGGAACACAACCTCAGTATTGACTTCATTAGACACACCTGTAAAAATCCCCTGAGAAAAAAACACAACTTTGTGCATGTGTCATTCATCGACAAACCTCTTCCAAAAACACTGCCGAGCCCTCTCTGACGACCTGTCACAGGTGAAACATGACCATTTGAACATGCATTCATGGTAAAAAAAAGGCCTTTCCTAAAATTGACAACAACAGCTCTGTGCATCAGGGCTCAGGCTCTGAATAATGTAAAAGCAAAATGTCATACAAAAGAAGTAAAGAAGTGAAAAAATAAGTGAAGAAATTTCCATTTCACACACCGCTCTCTGCACCCTAATATCGGAGCGCTGGTGTATTCCATCATTTACATTGACATAATGCTGCATATTACACGTGTACAAACTAGAACAGGATCCATATATGTTTAAGAAGCAGTATTATCTTCGTATTAAAACACTTTTTTGTAGAGGGCTGTGTGTAGATACTGTGCTCCTCTCTCTAGGGTGTTAGATAACTAACTAGAGGCGGCTGTTCTCTCTGTCCTCATTTCAGAGCTGGGCCGATGTGATTGGGCTGGCAGAACGGGTGACAAGCCCCGGGACTCTG
>OX442363.1:5150914-5198414 GCA_949357725.1 Hyperoplus immaculatus | reverse complement strand
AGGGAATCTTGCATGGAGATCATCATGATGATGACAGATGAATCAGCCCAATTCTTTTATCATTTAATATGTTGTCAAAATGAATTATTCTTTTAAACTCTTGCTCTATCCAAAATCCAGATAATATGGCCAAATGTGCATATTTATCAACCATCTTTGGGAAAAAGTAGTCGTTCAACTTTGACTCTGCTGTTATTATTTGTGACACCCACACAGGCCCAAAATACACACATGCAGAAAGCGGACCTGTACACAAGCGTTAGTGTGTGGACATGACGCCTGACATTTCTCCTATACGGTTGACATACAATACTGATGTGGGCTTTTTTTGCAGTGGGTATGTTGTGTCATCTGTAATAGTTTCATACAGCACGATGAATCTAATGACATGCATATTACTGTGCACTGTCCAAGCTAAAATAGATAACCTCTGAGAGTTTCTCTTTAACATGACTCTTACGTGACTCAGGGATGTCAAATTTAAATGCAGAATTAGCCATGTAAAAAAAAAATGTCTTAATACTGAGTGGCAAAGCTTCCAGTTAACATGCCTCATGTTGCACTATTTAAATGTTAATTTCTTCATTTGATCCAAAGCGCTGCCCTTTAAACACTTGTTTTCTGGCACTGGCTTATTGGCAACCATAGTATCATTGAGCATGTCGAGGGCTTGGAGCAAAAAGGTGCGCAAGTGACATCTTAGGTGAAAATGACTTTTATATATCATTTTAAAAGGTCTTGAATAGCTCTATCAAATGGTAAAAGAATAACGTCACTATACATTTTACTTTTTAAAATAAAGGCTGAAAACGTAGAGGCAACGTGAGGCAAAACAAAAAAAAAGGTGCACTGAGCTTGGCCCACAAAAGGCGTTGTGCATTTTACATTCCCTTTTAGTTTTGTCGCGTCTATGTCAAACTGTATGTGTTTATACTATGTGATTTGGGACTGATTTTCATGACGTTAAAGTTGAAATAAAAATGACTTAGGAGGAAAAAAAAACATAGCTATGCAGAATATATTGGGTAAGTGCATATTCCTTGTGGTAGCTCACCTCATGGTGCGTAGGTCCCAGCCCCGTATGGCCGTGTCATTGGCTGTGGCGAGCTGGCTGCAGTTGTGGTGGGGGCTCCACTTGCCCGAGGTGAACTTGAGCTGTCCTTTGCCCTCCAGTGTGGCAGTGCTGGAGACCTGAGCAGAGGACAGAGGCACACACCTTCATTAACCACCTTGTGAGCCAGACACACATGCATTCCAATCAAATCTCTGTGACATATAGGGTTCGGCCCGGGGGGAGCGCATTCAATCAGCATAATGGAGCATTAGCCATTTTTTCTCAATCAAGAGTACAATCAATCACAATTGGTCTGTGTAGTCACATTTAGGACATTAACTGGCACACCAACTACCTGCAGATATGAACCACACTTAAACACTTTTACTAGCATATCATATTTTTACATACATTTCGATTGAATTAAGTCCTAGTTTTAGGACACACATTATCCACCATTAGGCCACCATTGTAAATAACAACTTGTTTGTTAATGACCTGCCTGTATAAATAAAGGTTAAATAAAAAATGCAATTAAAAGCAACTTTGAGTCACCCAATGTATGCCATCCACCCCAACTCCAGAAAGTACAGTAAGCTAGAACACAAGCCTGATTATCAGATTGAATTAATTGAGCTGGGCGGTGTTTATGCTAACCTATTTGGTCAATGATTTGCCAACAAGCCTATAGCCACATTCACATTCTATACGTCATATGTTCCATTTTCAGCTTGTTGTTTCCCACATGTGGCCCAAATATCAATAAGCTCATGTTTTAAGTTATTTTTTCAGGATTAAAATAAATGTGCAGATAGAATGTATTCCATGGTTTAACAAAAAAATCTTAGGATAAAACATTTATCAGTAGCGTTATAAATATTCTCTATGAATATGCTATGCACCTGCCGCTTTGAATAAAAAGCTGAATGTACTGACAATCTCTCCTGCCTAATACAGCCTGCTCCAACATATGGATGAGTGTGTTGAGTTTTGTCATTTCAATGGCTAACAGCACAGCAGGACTTAAAGAGCCAGGACCCCCCTCTGTAGCCTGGAGCTCAGTCAGCGTATAGAGCGACCCCGGCCTCTCCTTGCTCCCATGGTTAAGAATCTATACATGAGACGGCTCAGAGTTACTTATGGATCAACTGTCCAGTCCAAGATGAGCCCGTGGAGAATTTAAGACTGAGGAGTGTTGGAGGCTCAATCAAACTGGGCCACGGTAAAGGCAGAGAGAAAAATCATACAGATTTACCACGTGTGAGGTATTTAAACAGGAAAAAAAAACTATTTAAAAGGTGGAGTCAGTGATTGTGGAAAAAAAACGCTTGTTATCAAAATCACATTTTTGTCAGAATAAGTGAATATAGCCTGGCCATGATTTGTGTTAATATACAGACTAGGCCAGGGGTGTCCAAACTACGGCCCCCGCCCGATTTTAAAAATATAATGTAATATGGCCCTTTGAAAAAAATAAATAATTTTTTTTTTTTTTTGCATTTCTTAGTTAACCCACTAGTGCAGGGGTTTCAAACACTGATTGATTGGCCCGTGGCACATTTTAAAAATGTAATGTAATATGGCGCTTTTAATTTTTAAATAATTTAAATGCACTCATTATATTACAGAGAAATATGTCCTATAAAAGAAAAAGAGCACCAAGCCCATCCCAGAGGACCCTGCATAATATTTTATTTTGAATAAATATTATTATGGAAAATCCATGTGTCCTTCTCCAATATCTTCTAATTCATCTGGCACATTGTCTACATTTTTTTTCATACAAAATTCTTCAGATTTAGCCTCTTAATTTCCCTCTCAAAGTGCACCAGATTCATGCATTTCACTTTAAAAACTTTAAAAAATCTCCCGGGGGGGGCATACCCCCGGACCCCCCTAGGAGGGTCGGTATCTCGGCTGGATACTATTTTCACTCTGCTGGACATCGGACGCAAAGGCAAAAAACACTGGGTGTATCATTGGCATATAAACAAAAGGGGAAATGTGTCTGTTTAATGTGCAAGTAAAGTGTTGCCGTGAAGAAGGATTACAATTTACGAAGACACTATGAAACTAAACATCAGAGCAGCTACATGTCCTGAGAAATGTGTTATTTTTGCAAAGTGGCCCGGCCCTTCGTAGATTTTTCTGTATGTGGCCCTCAGTGAAAAAAGTTTGGACACCCCTGGACTAGGCTCTGTAAAACAGGTACGTAAGCAAAGAGATCCAACGTAGCTGGCGACATGCCCGTTTTACAGAGCCTATGCTGTGTATTAGCACTGAATTTTCTTTCAGTGCACACACACACAGTTCACACAGATAGTGGATCGTGAGGAGATAATCACTGATTTTGACAACAAACAAAAAGTGATTTTTCACAACAAGCGTCCTCCAGAATCTCTGACTCCACCTTTAAAGAGGACCTATGATGCTTTTTGACTTTTATGACCTATAAACGTTGTTATGATGATTCATAGTCATGCTTAACCATACTAAATTATCAAATAATGACTTACATGCATTTCGACGTATTCCCTGCTGACCCTCTGGGATGTCTGTGCCGAGCACTAAACACTATTCTAGCCAGTCGAGAAGTCACGTGTTCAAAGCGGTCTACCCTTTCATAATTCGTGACGTCGCATAAAACTTCGTGACTTCACCACGCGGATGTTTCCATGTATGGTAATGCTGTCACTTCCCTGTTCGCGTCTGCCTCGCGCCCTTATAGGTCCATGCTCGCGCTTCCTGCCACTGAAAGTGTTCCGGAAGGAAGGTAACCAATCACAACGGAGTGGGGTTTGCAGGAGGGGGGGAGTGTAGCGGAGATGGCCGAAGCACAGGCGGAGGGAGCCGAACCACACACACTCAAGTGTTGACAGGATGTGCTGGATCGCCAAAATAAGAGAAAGAGCTTCCCGAAAATCTACATAGTTTTTTGTGATGTGATTCGTGTCAGGTTGCTCTATAGCAGTGTAAAACAAGAAATTAAGACCAGAAAAGTAGTATAATAGGTCCTCTTTAACTGATGGGACAGAATGTCACCTGATCCAAAAAGGTTAAGCAGTTCTGCTGAAAGGCTTGATTGGGTTGAATTGCAACATTTAAGCTTTTTTTCAAACGAGATGACATGCTCGTCACTGAATATTTATCAAGCCTGCTGCTGTACTGTGTATTGGGTGACAAAGTAAGGTTGAGATGAATCAAAGTCAATACACTTCAAGGTATTTTGAGTTATTAAGCATATCACATCATCTGAGCTATACTTTACAAAAAGGGAATCCAATTAATTCAGCCGGGCTGCCTTTTGGAAAATTGTTATCTTTCCCCCTTTAACTATGATGCATCTAACAATTGTAAAAAAAAAAAGCAGCATCACACACTGCTCCATTTCTCCTCTGCTCTCTGACTAGCTGCAGGTTTTTATCCTCATCTCTCTCTCTGTCTCTCTCTCTCTCGCTCCCTCCTCTGCGTGTTGGAGCAAGGATCATCGATCGCACCGTCACCGCACAACTCCCTGGTACACTCTCATTATGTCTGCTCAAGATGAGGGAGAGAGAGAGAGAGAGAGAGAGAGAGAGAGAGGGGGGGGGGAAACTGAGGAAGGGAGGGAAGTAGATAGGATGAAAAGAGAGTAGAACAAAGAAAGGAGTAAAGAAGACGATAAAGAAAAAAAGGGAGGATTTAAAAAGAAAGGCTGCAAAGGCAAGGGGGACAGATCCAATCAGACATGGAGAGAGAGAGAGAGAGAGAGAGAGAGGGTTTTCCTCATGACTATCTTCCTGTATCATGCATAGCTTCAAACCGTTGTTCACGTCTTCAGACCGCACAGTTTAAGGTGTTAGCATGACCCAGCCAAAATGCTGTGTGTGTGTGTATTCTCGTACAGGCATCTTTGTGAGGACCTAGCTTTTTTAATTATGGGAGTAAGGACCATATTGGAAAGTGAGGACATTTTGCCTGGTTGGGCTCTTCTACTGCCACCTGTTTAAGGGTTAATACTTTGTTTTAGGGTTAGGGTTAGCTCTGATAGTTAAGGTTAGGGGCTAGGGAAGGCATTATGTCAGGTTACGGTGAGTGGATTAGGGTTGTTTCCTCACAAAGTTAGAAGATAGGAACATAGAAGTACAAATATGTGTGTGTGTGTGTGTGTGTGTGTGTGTGTGTGTGTGTGTGCGTGTGTGTGTGTGTGTGTGTGTGTGTGTGTGTGTGTGTGTGTGTGTGTGTGTTCAGTGAAGTTAAACTCAGGTAAATTACATATGCACGTGGTGTATAATTTTGAGAGGATTAAAACAGTTTGTTCAGTGCTGAGCGGAGGCATTAGTGAGTATGGAGTCTCAGTAGGCGCACAGTGAAACAGAGCTGTAGACAACTGCTCACCTCCACCCACCTGTCTCTCACTCACATAGTCACTGTGATTTAAAGGTGCAGGTAGGGTTGCTAAGGGGTGGAAAGTTTCTGGAAACTTTCCACAGGAACTTTCGCTCTGGAATTTTGGGAATATTCAAAATTGGAAATGATAGGAATGAACTAAATGGCGGTAATTTAAATTATTATTTTTTTATAACCAAACATAAATCTAAACATTCAAACATTATGTGTTGTCATAGGCCATCCATGCAAAACAATACAATCAAAAAACATTACATTTGAACAGGTTTATTTGTAAGTAGAACTTTATCAAGTTTTGATTATTTTATGAACAATCAATAATTTCACTGAACAACAAAAAGATGAATGTTGAGTAAACTATTACTCATCTGTCTGACCCCACCCATTCAATAACTAAAGTCAAATGCCTCCCCACCATGTGATGGAGGAATGCACAGTGCATGTAGGGGGTGTGGCCTCAGTTCCCCTGCAGTAAGCAGTGTGCTATGTGCAATTTGCCAAGTGTACTTGCATAAAACCTGGTTGTTTTAGTCAAGATTATGCTAAAATATATTGTCCCCAACTATATTTAAAATCACTGTTTAAGCCTCTGTAAACCTGGTCTAGTAAAAACACTGCTTTTTACTGTCTAGAACGTTTGCCTGGACTGAAATAACATAGTTAGGAGAATTCAGTGCATTTGGGTTGCTTTAAATTTAGTAAATTCCCGTTTATTCCCGTTAATTCCCAAAATTTCAGTTAATTCCAATGGAAAGTTTCCAACTTTGAAAATTCCCAGAATTTTGCAACCCTAAGTGCAGGGCAATGGAGAAATGACACCTCATTTGAATTTGTAACCACTGTCTTTACCAACTGACAATCACATGCACGCACGCAGGCAGGCGCGCACACACACACACACACACACACAGTTTATACCATGATGTCACTGTTGGCTACTGCGACCTACACAACAGTATAAGAGGGATTGTAACTAATTCTTGATTGGATACATTTGTTTACACTGTAAAACATACAGGTAACCAGAGTCGTCAGTCAAGCAGGAAGAACACGAGAATCGAGAATTTTGAAGAAAAAAAAATTAAATTAAATAAAATCTAATCTTTGTAACAGATGAGTCATTTGCAAAAATTTGCTGATCGTCCCTTTATTTTTCACAGAACAGAAGCTGTGTAGTCTCGGACTCTCCCTCTCTGTTGATATGCAAGTGGTGCATCGGTAACAGCCTGAGCTCCGTGCGTCCCAGGTTCCCCGCTTTATTAGTGCACTAACCAAATTAGGGGCCCTAACAAGGCAGTACACACAACACAAGGGGACGTGTTCATTTAAGGACGCAAGCGGCACTAATACAAAGCTATCTGTCACATCGCCACGCATTTATGCTTTTTCTCTAGACTCTGGAAGAAAGAGCGTGTTTGTGTGTGTGTGTGTGTGTGTGTGTACGTGTGTGTGTGTGTGTGTGTGTGTGTACGTGTGAGTGAGTGAGTGAGTGAGTGAGTGAGTGAGTGAGTGAGTGTGTGTGTGTGTGTGAGTGAGTGAGTGAGTGAGTGAGTGAGTGAGTGAGTGAGTGAGCAGATGTGCAGGACAAGGTGTGTGGGTGTGCTGTGAGCAGGCGGAGATGTTCTCACTCAATTCCACCAGTGATTGTAATTGATGACACACACACGCACACACACACACACACACACACACACACACACATACACACACACACACACACACACACACACACACACACACACACACACAAACACAAACACACAAATCTTCCTTCAAACAATGCACACTGGTATATGCACATGATCCTCTCTCATACTATATGCAAGCAGACACAGTAACGCAAACACCCACGGCACAACACACACACTAATCGGGGAGAGAGACACACATGCTGCAGCTGGACACGGCTTAAGATGAACACATCACCCCCTCTGACAAACAGAGGGAACAGCAGAGAAGAGGAGAGTGGGATGAAAAGAGGGAGGAGGGATGGAGGGAAAGAGATTAGCATTCTCATCAGCACTGGAGGAATTTGTCTTGGCTGCCAAGCTCTCTCGCTCTCTCTCTCTCTCTCCCCTCTTCTTCCATTCTCTTCCTCCTCATCAAGCCCACTCTCTTTCCTCATCTGTATCCCTCTCTCTCTCTCCATCTTTCCAATCAGTCCATTGCCCCCTATGTTACTCCATCCTGTCCTCCGTCTTCTCTTTTCTCATTACAATACTTTTCCACCTCTCTCCTTCTCCCTTGATACAGTGTTTAATAGCCCGGTGGTCCAGTGTCAGAGGAAGAAAGATCAACAACTCCTACCTCTAAGAATCACTGCAGACACACGGGATGGTGGATTTATGGATTTATGAATGAATGAATAGGGTTGGGTGGTATCACGGTACATTCATACCAAGTGTCCGCTGCGGGAGTCACAAGAGTTTAGCTTGTGGTCTTTACTAACGGGGGGGGGGGGGGGGGGGTTAGCTTTCCTTAGCTAGCTGGCTAACACTGATATTAATCAGTATTTCGCTGTACTCTACACAATATTTACACTAACGATGATTCATTCTACGTTGACGACTGTTCAACTGAACCGTAGGTGGGAGTTACATTTGGTTCATTGTGATAAAATGGCATTATTTTTCTTGCCAACAATTCCTTTTTTTCTACACAGTTCTGACAAAAGATATTTTCCCAGCTGTCTGGCAGTAATACAATACAACACAAAGTTCATTGGGATTTGACCCTTAATCGATGTAAATGCAGCCCCCCTACTGGCTAGAGTCAAACACACAGGATGTATGAAGTAGTCATGCATTCCGCTCCTCTAAATGACCAAAAAGGGTTTTTGTCATGCACTGGGGTTGGCATAAATATGTTCCTGTGAGAGACAGACACACATTGACAGACTTGGTGAGAGATCGAGAGAGAGAGAGGGGAGAGTGTGTGCATGCATTTACAAACTGCAGCTAGAGATTTTTCAAAGCGTCAGGTTACTAAGATCACACACACACACACACATGCATAAACTTGCATGCAAACACACACACACACACACACTAGTGTATCTATTAGCTGTGTGACCCGGCTGCCCTTTGTGTGAATCTCTCAACGAGCGCATGAATTACCAATGACCCATTAATATTCCTCTTGCTCATGGCTTATAATGGAACGGCAGCAAAAGCATGGGCAGACACACCACTGCTCTCACATTTTCACACACACACACACACACACACACACACACACACACACACACACACACACACACACACACACACACACACACACACCATTATCTTGAGTCTTTAAATGCATAATAGCAATTTTAATTGCAAAGCCTGCAAGTTGGAGACAGGAAATGTTACAGTGGAGAGCCTCTTCACCTATAGCATTAGGAAGGAAACAACTACAGGCCAACTGACCCAAAGTACTTCCTCTTGTTGGTTTACAAGGTGATCCACTCATTTGTATTTCAACCAAACTCCACACCTTACCACTGGCTCTGGCTAATGCCTTTCTAGCAGAATGGAAGTGGTGGAAGCTCAAATCCTTCATATTTTCAATAAAACTGCGTCAAGGAAGTTTTGGCAACTGCCGTGTTTTTGCATTTGACCAATCAGTGACATCGTTCAGCCCTTCATGCTCCTGGACCTTTGGAAAGGAATACCTTCTTTGGAACAGGAAAATAAATCAAAACCTGCTTTGAAAATGCACTGAATAAGCAGCATATCGATGCTAATCCTTTAGTGAGTGTGTGAATGAGATGTTCAACTATCACAAATCGGTTCAATGATCCGTGTCCACATACATTTAGACCATGTAGTGCGGTTCTGTCCCAGTGTGAGCAGGAAGCCACAGGAATAATGGGCTTTCTCTTACTTATTGAACAAGACTTTTACTATCACTGTGGGAGAGACTTGACCACCATCATAAAGTAGACCCAGCTTAGAAACCTGCCCAGATACTGTGTGTGTGTGTGTGTGTGTGTGTGTGTGTGTGTGTGTGTGTGTGTGTGTGTGTGTGTGTGTGTGTGTGTGTGTGTGTGTGTGTGTGTGTGTGTGTGTGTGTGTGTAAGACAGAATGAACAGTGGCCACTCTGCTGTTGTTGCAGAGGAGAGGATGTGCGTCTGATAACAGCAAGACGATATGGTTGTTATCAAATAATGAGTTAGGTATTGTGTGATATGGTGTGTGTGTGTGTGTATTTACTGTGGTTTACAGTGTTTGTGTGTGTGTTACCGTGGCCTGTGTTGAGCTCTCTTCCAGGTCCCAGAGTAGTGCATGGTTATCGGCCAATGAAATCACACGCTTGCCGTCCCCCATGGGCTCCCACATAACACTGTAAATTTACACAAAAGGCACAAAATCACAGTCAATTAGAATAGAGATGTTGGTCAAAGCTGCGCACAGGCTACATCCACACATACTGTGCGGAGGTAGGAGGAATGGAGATCGCTGGGTTAGATTTCACATTATCTGCTGAATACACAACTTTGTATATGAAACTAAGGCTGAACCAACCAGATTATGCCTGGGGAATGCATGCAGAATGGCAGAAGCATGTGCCTTGTGAGTACTGTGTAGTGTGAGGGAGTCGACAACATTTAAAGAATGTTACATGATGTTATACATGTTAAACGTAAGGGCGGGCGTTGAGCTATGTTTTTCTTTATTTTCGGACTTTATTATACCGTGTCTGTGATACAAGAGTCAAATATGACATTCAATATTTTAAAAAGGCTCAGCACGAAAATAATCGGGCACTGAACATTTAAGCAAACAGTAGTGAAACAGCAGGATGTAATGCATTTACTGGATACTCTTAATACTTTTGTAAGCCGTAAATGAATACACATGTGGTGCTCTATACAATCATATGAAAAAGTTTGGGAACCCCTGTCAGCCGGCATTATAATTGACTCTGCTTTCACACAAAAAAGATAAAAGTGGTATGTCTTTAATTTACCAGGAACAGCTAAGTTCTGGGATGTTTTCCAAACAAAGATTTTTTGAAAAGCAGTATTTAGTTGTATGAAATTAAATAAAATGTGAAAAACTGGCTGTGCAAAAATATGGGAACCCTTGTGGTCTTGCTGATTTTAATGCATGTAACAGCATGTAAAACTGAGGACTTTAAACACAAAATTGGTTGGATTATGTTGTTAAGCCTTGAACCTCATATAAAGGTCTGTTTAATCATGAGAAAAGGTATTTTAGGTGCCTAAATGCAAGTTCCACTTCTCTTTGACTCTCTGCAGAAGTGAGACAGAATGGGATCATCAAAACAGCTCCCAAAAGATCTTACAAACAAAGATTATTCATTGTCATGGTTTAGGGGAAGGCTACAAGAAGCTTTCCAAAGGTTTCAATTGTCAATTTCTACTGTAAGGAACGTTGTCAGGGAATGGAAGGACACAGGCACAGTTGCAGTTAAACCCAGGTCTAGCAGACCAAGAAAAGTACAAGAGCGGCATATGCGGCGGATTGTGAGAATGGTTGCACACAACCCACAGATCACCTCCAAAGACCTGCAAGAACATCTGGCTGCAGATTGTGTATCTGTACATGGTTCTACAATTCAGTGCAATTTGCACCAAAACATCTGTATGGCCGGGTGATGAGAAGGAAGCCCTTTCTGCGCCCACGCCACAGATACAGTTGCTTGGAGTATGCAAAAGCTCATTTAGACAAGCCAGATTCATATTGGAAGAAAATGCTTTGGACTGATGAGACAAAAATTAAGTTATTTGGTCTTTATAAAAAGCAGATGTTTTGGTGCAAATTGCGCTGAATTGTTGAACGATGTACAGATACACAATCTGCAGCCAGATGTTCTTGCAGGTCTTTGGAGGTGATCTGTGGGTTGTGTGCAACCATTTTCACAATCCTCCACCTATGCCACTCCTGTTTTTTTCTTGGTCTGCCATGCCTTGGTTTAACTGCCACTATGCCTGTGTCCTTCCATTTCCTGACAAGGTTCCCTACAGTCGAAATTGACAATTGAAACCTTTGGGAAAGCTTCTTGTAGCCTTCCCCTAAACCATGACAATGAACAATCTTTGTTTTTCAGATCTTTTGGGAGCTGTTTTGATGATCCCATTCTGTCTCACTTCAGCAGAGAGTCAAAGAGAAGTGCAACTTGCATTTAGGCACCGAAATACCTTTTCTCATGAGTAAACAGACATTTCTATGAGGTTCAAGGCTTAACAACATAATCCAACCAACTTTGTGTTTAAAGTCATCAGTTTTACATGCTGTTACAGGCATTAAAATCAACAAAACCACAAAGGTTCCTATATTTTTGCACAGCCAGTTTTTCACATTTTATTTTATTTCATACAACCAAATACTGCTTTTCAAAAAATCTTTGTTTGGAAAACACCCCAGTACTTAGCTGTTCCTGGTAAATTAAAGACATACCACTTTTATCTTTTTTTTGTGAAAGCAGAGTCAATTATAATGCCGGCTGAGAGGGGTTCCCAAACTTTTTCATATGACTGTACATCAGGTATATCTGGCTTCGAAGTTTGAATATCCACAATACTTGGTCAAAGGGTTCAATAATTCTCGGTTTTGAAATTATAATCAGAGATGTGTTGACTATAATCAATCCGTGAAGCTGTACTCAGGACCAGCGGTGCTTTAAGATACATGTTATAGTCAGCAAGCGTTATAGCACGCTAACATTTAATAATTAACACGTAACATACAATACAGTAGATGGGAATGTAATTAGTCGTTTACTGTTAACCCTAGCTCAACATAGGTAGGTAGTCCTGCTCCTTTTTCTATTTCTCTATCTATCTATCTATCTATCTATCTATCTATCTATCTATCTATCTATCTATCTATCTATCTATCTATCTATCTATCTATCTATCTATCTATCTATCTATCTATCTATCTATCTATCTATCTATCTATCCACACAAACAAACAAAGGTTTTTATACATGCAGTCTGCCATGTTACTTTTGCATAAAAGGCTCATGCCACATAATCACATCGCCCAGTGCAAGGTTATCCGGACCTACACAGATAAGGCTGTAGCAGCTAACCATTGATAGCACATTATAACTGAGTTCTGCACAGGGTTTGCATAGTACTTCCTGGCAAATCCAGCAGCCCAATTATGTCAATCTAGTATTCCATCACAGCAGTGGATATACAGGGCTGCCACACTGGTGTTAAAATGCGCTAGCTTTTACTGCATACTTAGCTTTGATTCCTCCCAGCATACTACTTGCTGCAGAGTATTGATTTCTCACTGCATGCTTGTTGGGAGTTGTGATCCTCCTCTGTGCTCTATTTAAAAATATCTATTCTATGCATGAGCCACAGGGGCCTTAACTTACTGTATACCGTTCCACTTAAGCCAAAAATGCTGAGTTAATATTCCCTTAGTGTTGATTTATTCCAAGCCTTTGAATGTAATGTAGGTAACATGGGATAAAACAGAGGACACACACAATCCTACACTGTAGTGAGAAAAAAAGCAGAGATTTCTACTCCAAGTCCTGTTGACTTCCAAAGCAATATGTCATCGCAGTCAGAGACCTGGCAATAAGCTTAAAGCCCTACTTCACCGGCAGAAACATGAAGGTGTAATGAACTCTGAGATCCTATGTAGTATAAATGTGCAAACATTTTAGAAATCGGTTCATCCTAGCCTGAGAAAAGGCAGAAAGAGAGTTTTATGGTCTCACTGTCTAACCCTACATTTTCCCAAGTGTGACATCACACATGGTAAAATGTAGGGTTAGGATTAACAGGAAAGCTGGGCCAAGGGAAAACTAAGGGAAGACTCAGGGAAGGAAAACCTCATTCATTATATTATATTAGTGATTTTATAACGATAGAACGCCGGTTCTGTATGGGTGAAGTATCCCTGCCTGTATTCAATCCTGGAAAATATATGATTGTTAATGTTTTTGATATAGTGCAACTTTCTAGTTAAAACAAAGGTCTGTGTTTAATCTGGGTTAAAGGAGGTAGAATGTGGGGGCGCCCTTAGCTCAGTTAGTAGGGCGTCCCCACCCCGGGCCGGGCCCAGCAGCAGACCCGGTTTCGATTCCCGCCCGCGTTTGTTCTCTGCATGTCTCTCCCCTCTCTGCCCCATTTCACCTCTATCTCTCTGCACTATCAATAAAGGAGGTAGAATGTACAGATGTTGTTGGTCTAGCTGTGAGCGTGTCACTACTTTAAAGTTGCTGTCATTAGAGGTTTACGTAACGATGGCATTTATTTAGATAAGTTCATCAATTAGCCAACTCCATTTTCTTGGACTCATTTGTCAACTTGAAGCGGAGGCAACAATGTCAGTGTTTGAGAGAGTGTGTGTGTTAGAGGAGGTGAGAGTGTTCACCAGAGATAAAATAAATGACAGAGGAAGGGAAGAGAGGTTTAATATATACACAGTTCTATTGGAGAAAGCTGGAGGGGGGATGCAGGAGGATGGCGGGGAGGTGGGAGGAGTGTTTATAAGGGAGGGGAAATTCATGGTTGCTGAGGGACAACTTTTACTGCCCTCCCGAGCAGCAGCGAGTCAAGGGTTGTATAGGGATGCATAGCCGCGCTCACACACGCACACACACAAACACACACACACACACACACAATAAGGACGCCACATTGCCATGAGATTTACTCTTCACTTAAATGATGGGTTTGCTTTCAGAAATGTATCATAATAGAGTGTTTGTCCCAGAGTGGCTGTAATCAGTGGTGGCAGTATTCATTCCTTCTCTTCAAACTGGCTACCAAGTGATCTCTACCAAACAAGGCATGGCGCTGGGGAGATTCCACTTCTGATTTTGTGCAACAAGATGAGACTAAAATCAAAGTCAAGTGAATGGGGATATTCAGTTCTAAATGCACCTACACACAACTACCTGGACAAAGTATTTGCATACAATTTACATATTATTATATATTTATTTCAGTAATTTTTTTTACTGTTATTGCATTGCAATAGCTTCTAATAATTTCTCAGAAATCCTCATATCTAATCATGTCATACAAATGTTCCTTACTGTGTGGAAGAGTTAGCTGGTAATACCTGTTTAAAGTAACATGGTCTGACCAGCTTGTGCTGCATTGTCTATAATACAAATGATAATGGATTCATTGGATTTGTATAGCGCTTTTCTCGCACTCAAATCACCCTTACAGATATCCAGCTATCATTCCTTCACACACAGCCATACCAGTGTGGTAAGCTGCAATAGCCACAGCTGTCCTGGGGCAGCCTGACGGAAGTGTGGCTGCCATTCAGAACCTAGAGCCCCTCCGACCACCACCTCACATTCACAGGAGGCAAGGTGGGTGAAGTATCTTGCCCAACAACCATGACACAAGTGGCAGGGTGGGAATCGAACCGCCAACCCTCTGATTAGTCATTGGCCGACCCGCTCTACCACCTGAGCCACGGTGTCCCGATATCCTGTCAGACTTGCCACACCAATCAGTGCAGACACCAGCATGCAGACAGCATATTAACCCAACTCATTTTAGGAAATGTCATTGTACTGCATGTTTTAATTACTTATTCAGTGTATGCAGATTGTATTAATTTTTCCTCTATTATAATACAAAGACATTTCTACTAATGTGTTTAACACCCGGATGAAATCACAGATCTTGGCATGATAATTGCCCCCTTTAACTTGAGGTCTTCTGCAACTCTCAGCTCTTATTAATCAAATCTGAAGACTTTTCTGTTTCCCTTTTAACCCATTGATGACGGCTGCTGCGCGATGCCACAATGTATCTCCTGCCTGATGCTGCGTAGAGCAGCATTGTTACTTTATCTAATTGTCATGAAGTATGCGGCATATAATGCACTGTCATTGGTTCAAATACACAAGAGGTGGGTTTTGTTGATTTTTTAAGACCACGTGACCACCCAAAAGTTGTGTGGTTTGCCGAAAATCACATCAATCAAAAAAATTTAAAATAAATAAATAAATAAAAATAATTAAAAAAATACGTTCGGAGCGCAGAATCAAGGCCTAGGCCTACTATAGACTACTGATGAAGATCACACAACACATTGCATCTATTTATTAACAATATTTAATAATTTAGGCTATATTTTGCTGCTCCAACTCAAATTCAGCCCAGCCAGGCGATTTAAGTTTCAGTTTCGTTTTCATCTCCGTGGTATACAGCCGTTTGGACCAGCTGATCGGCTTCCGACAGCGAGAGTCAGTCTGTGTTCCAGTTGTACTGGGAAGTCGGATTTATGGTGCCAATGATAACTGAACTAAATAATAAAATAAAGCTATCTCCTCCTTCCTATATCTGTC
The DNA here is from genome assembly GCA_949357725.1 of Hyperoplus immaculatus. Classification (NCBI taxonomy): domain Eukaryota; kingdom Metazoa; phylum Chordata; class Actinopteri; order Uranoscopiformes; family Ammodytidae; genus Hyperoplus; species Hyperoplus immaculatus. The sequence continues at coordinate 5,182,674 of OX442363.1, read as the reverse complement.
TATCTTTATCCCTCCACTGCACACTCAGTCACTACTATACATGCTAAAAGGAAGCAGGATTATAACCTCATTTAGCACATTATTTTTAAATATTTTATATTATTTATTATAATTTTTTCTCCCCCATCTAATTTTGACGATTTTTAGAAAACTGTGTTGGTTTGTAAGCGCTAAGGGAGCATGTTTAAATAAAACCTGTGAACCTTAACTTTTAAATGTATTTAAATTCATGTTTCTTTTTTTTTTTTAAGATATTTTTTGGGCATTTTTACGCTTTTTATTTGATAGTGCAGAGAGACAGAGGTGAAATGGGGCAGAGAGGGGAGTGACATGCAGAGAACGACCGCGGGTGGAAATCGAACCCGGGTCTGCTGCTGGGCCCGGCCCGGGAGGGGGACGCCTTACCAACTGAGCTAAAGGCGCCCCCCCATTGTTTCATGTTTCTATGTGCTACACAGGCTTAGATATTAAGGTTTTGGTAGACTTGACAATTCGTACTATTTTTTCAGAAAACCCTCAGGCATTAAGGACATGCATCCTACATTGCCATAGTCATCAATGGGTTAACCTGTTGTTTTTATTTAAATTTTAATTTGTATCTCGATTCCCCATACTTGATGTATTTTAATCTTGATGTATTTTAATCTTGATGTATTTGATGCGCCTGTAAAGCACTTTGCATGGCCTTGTGTCTGAATTGAGCTATATAAATACACTTGCCTTGCCTTTAACAGTTATGCGAATCAAACTAGGGTTGGGCAGCATCCAATATAATATAAAACCCTTTAAACACATTCCCTTACAGCCTCCACACACATCCCCATTAAAAATGAAGTTCTTTCATGTCATTTATGATGCCTATGATTTATATTGAGTCTAATATTAAGTCTGGACAGTAATCCGTACGCCCCATTGCCTTTTTTTTTTTTGCCACATTTTTGCTTGTTGGAAGTTTTATTTTGAAAGGGACACACCAGGAAATGGTGAAACTACAGCGAAAGCTGCCGGTATGAAGTCAATGTTAGGTTGCGTTCCGAATCGCATACTTTCTACTATATAGTAGTACTATATAATATGTAGAAAAAAGATTTAGGATGTCCCGATTCTTGTGGCCAGATTTAGGATGGTTAGAAGTACCCGGATGTCCTACTTCATGCGGCCAAGATTGTTAGTGTTGAAAACTGCATCCTATTTGGGCGATTCTGACCCACAATCCAGTGTGCACGTGAAGTGACGTCACATCGACGAAGCCTCCATATGAAAACAAACAGGGATGCGCCGGATATAAAAGCAAGAGGCAAGATCAAGGCGCAATGTTATGATGAAATAAGAGAGTAAAGTATGTCCCAATAGTATGCCTACTGCATACTAACTAGATTATTTTTATCGTCGGATGTAGTATGTAGAATAGAAAAAAGAAAGTGTATGCGATTCGGAACGCAACCATAGTTACTCTCAGCAGAGTATTTCTCTATCAGTTAAAGCAGCGAGACCCGAGAGACGCGCGGCTCTCAGAAAAAAATATGCGAGCCTCCTGAGGTAAAGGGGAGCATCGCTGCAGACGTGCCTCCGACGGGCATCAGCAGTGCGTCTGAGGTTGGATGTGTGGCTGCTCTAGGTTGATTACACGGTCGGTGCCAAAAAGTCAGACGCAGACACGCAGTAGACGCGCAGTAGAGGTAGGATGTGTGTGGAGGCCGTTAGTTCTACCCCGGTACAAGGTAATGCTTTTTTTTACTTCAACTGTAGTCCATCTGGTTTAGATTCTCACCTAACACTACATTTTACAAGACTACAATGAACTAATCACGATGAAGTTACCTCCGCCGAATACTCCTATTTATAAGCGCTTGAATCACAATGTAACTCAATACAACCTTCGATCCAAACGAAGGGAAAGTTTTGGGACCTGTTCTTTGGCCGTGCAATTATTCAAATAGTTTAAGTTTAAAATGTATTATATTAATGGTGTTATTCCTGTGCAGCAAATGCACAGTACATGTCTCTCAGCTGAGGTTCAGCAAAACAAAAACATGTAGTAGAAATAATAAGACTGCAAGTTTGGAAAACTGATGGAAGATCTAATTTGAGAGATCTGATTAGAGAGCTCAAGGCTCACTTAAAGAGGACCTATTATACTACTTTTCTGGTCTTAATTTCTTGTTTTACACTGCTATAGAGCAACCTGACACGAATCACATCACAAAAAACTATGTAGATTTTCGGGAAGCTCTTTCTCTTATTTTGGCGATCCAGCACATCCTGTCAACACTTGAGTGTGTGTGCTTCGGCCATCTCCGCTCCCTCCGCCTGTGCTTCGGCCATCTCCGCTCCCCTCCCCCCTCCTGCAAACCCCACTCCATTGTGATTGGTTACCTTCCTTCCGGAACACTTTCAGTGGCAGGAAGCGCGAGCATGGACCTATAAGGGCGCGAGGCAGACGCGAACAGGGAAGTGACAGCATTACCATACATGGAAACATCCGCGTGGTGACGTCACAAAGTTTTATGCGACGTCACGAATTATGAAAGAGTAGACCGCTTTGAAGACGTGACTTCTCGACTGGCTAGAATAGTGTTTAGTGCTCGGCACAGACACCCCAGACGGTCAGCAGGGAATATGTCGAAATGCATGTAAGTCATTATTTGATCATTTAGTATGGTTAAGCATGACTATGAATCATCATAACAACGTTTATAGGTCATAAAAGTCAAAAAGCATCATAGGTCCTCTTTAAGAGTAAATATGATTTAGGCAATTATGCTACGAGGCTAAGGATTTTAGAATGAACTGTTGAATGTGGGTTTTGGCCACCCATCTCTCAGAGTGGAGTCACTCTATAAAGGGATCGTTTCACGGCCCGCTTGGAGAGGAGCGATCATTATAGCAACCAGTAACCCCCATCATTGGTAAATATAGCAAATGAGCCTTAAATGAGGACCAGTTTCAATGGATTAGCTTTTTGTCCTCTGAAGGGAGGCACCTCCCCATAATGTGACAGAGTGATGTGATGTATGTCCCCTCCCTCAATGTCATCAACATGAGAACACACACACACACACAGATACAGACCAGAGACACACACACACACACACACACACACACAGATACAGAAACAGAGACACACACACACAAACACACTGCTTGGTGGGGTAACTCACTGCAGCTAACAGACCTTATGGATTGAGACTGCAGCATGTCAGACACCACCTCTCTTTCTCTCCCACACACACGCACACCCCCCCTCCCCCCACACACACACACACATAAATTAGCACACCATAGTGCCAATTAAAATAGACTCACCACTTTTACACATTGTATGCATCCCTCTAGTATTAATTAATGCATACGAGAGGCAGTAAGAGGCAGAGGCTGCAAGGTGTTAGGTATCGCATATTGCCTCTCTCTCTCTGTCTCTCTTATTAAGAATATAAGTTATGTGCATTTGACCTTGAGCTCATATTAACAAAGTGTTGGCTATCATTTTGAATGGTGATGATAACAGATCAACTCAATAAATCATATCACTGAGATCTGGGAACATGGCTATTATATGTTACTACAAAAAAGTCCCACTGGGTTGTAGTGGCACACCTTCATCTTTGTCTAAACTTATATCTATCAGTGAGCAGTGGTTTTCAGAGAGCCTTCCCCTCAACCCAAACATATCTTTAACTCAATCACAGAGGGCAATGATACAGGAAATACACACTCTGACACTAACACATCTCTTATTGAAACTGTTATCTCTTATTGCTATTCATCTAACTGTATAAGAAGTGCGTGGATGTCTACCAAAAAGGTACTAGACCGCTACCATAATAGCACAAATAGGTGTGCATCAAAATCCAAGCAGCGGCCCACAGGCACATACTAAACAGGCACATCACTATAGTTGTTAGAAAATAGCTATGTAAACAATCTAAGGGTGAGTGCGACACATATTTGGGAAGACGTTGATGGCCACTTGTGCCTTTTTAAAATGTGTCAGCGTACATCATCAGCTGCTGCTAATAAACACTTATTCCATACAGGCTAAAAAGTTTAACTTGTGGGCTGTTGTCTGGCGGTTAATGCGCTCTCCTTGAGCCAGACAAACCAATTTAGATTAAAGGAGGGGATTCGGAAAAGGAGATTCAATACTGGGTTGGGATTTGATAAAATGCTTTCAAGCCAACTCTAATTGTATTATTAGACAGATGATGATGGACAGAACTCTAAAAGTAATTCCCATGTCACACTAAATTGACAATTATCTTTTTGATGCACCTGCCATTCGCCCCCTTAACATCACCGAGATTATTTCTGACCAACACCTGCTGGCTCCACAGGGAAAAACCACCAGGTGCACAAAACAAACATCGAAGTGTTTAACCTAAGACCTGGTTGAAAAAGGCAGGGTTGTAAAGGCCACATCATTGACTGACAGCCCCCCATCACACATGCACACGCACGCACACACACAGAAACACACACAGACACTCTCTCTCTCTCTCTTGGTTGTCCATCGATTTCAATGATGACGTCCAGTTTTAACCTTTTTGTAAAAAACATTTAAATAAACAAAAACATACTTCTTCACTTACTTACTTTACTTTCCCTATCCTATCACATGGCTACCACAGCCCAAACGGCACAGCCACCTTCAACAGACCCAGGCTCTGAACAAACAAGCTCCAGGTAGTGTCCATGCCGATTCTACAGATCCTATCATATGGGTAACACAGCCTAAAAACAGCATAGCCACATTCAAGAGACCCAGGCTCCGTACAAGCAAGCTCCAGGTAGTGACAATGCCCATACTACCCATCCCCATTGTTCCTCATCTATCTACTCCCCAGGTATTTAAATGACGAAACTACTGATAGCTGTTCATCAGCAACTGTAAAGACAGGCATAGTGGAAAGGGGGCTGGCACTCCATTGACAAATAACTTCTGTTTTGGTGGTGTTGATGATTAAAACCATCCTTCTGTATGCTCTGGCTGCAGCATTAAGGACAGACTGGAGCTCTTCTGGAGAGTTAGCAACAAATGCGCAATCATCTGCATATTGCAGTTCAAGGACCCTTTCATCAAGCAGTTTGGTGGTAGCTTGGAATCTCCTGATATTAAAGAGGTTTCCATCCAGTCTGAAGTCTACATGCACACCACTGCTATTCTCAATCTCCTTATGGAGAAGCTGAGTAACACAGAGAAGGAATATGTTAAAGAGCACAGCTGCCAGCACACAGTCCTGCTTGACGCCTGTACGAACAGGGAAAGGAGCGGACTCTTTTCCTCCCATGGTCACTCTAGCAGTCATATCATCATGGAACTGACAGAGGATGTTAACACATTTTTTGGGACAGCCAAACTTTAGGAGGATGTCCCACAACAGTTCTCTCCGAGTCAAATGCTTTGGAGAGGTCGACAAAAGCTACAAAAACATCCTGATGTTGTTCCCGGCACATCTCCTGAAGTTGCCGTGCTGTAAAGATCATGTCGACCGTACTCCTGCTTTTTCTGAAGCCACATTGTGATTCAGGTAGCATTGACCCTGTGATGTTACTGACCAATCTGTTCAACATCACCTTAGCCAGGACCTTACCAGCAACAGCCAGTAATGAAATACCCCTACTATTGCCACGGATAGCCTTATCACCCTTGTTCTTATAAATTGTGACAATGTTAGCATCTTTCCATTGTTGAGGAATTTTCTCTCCAGTCCAGACTTCAGTGATATATTGATAAAGAGTTTTCGTACATTGGAATCCTCCCTGCTTAAGGAGCTCAGCTAGGATCTTGTCATTTCCAAGAGACTTGTTATTCCTGAGGGAACAGATAGCTGACTGAACCTCCGAAAAGCTTGGTGGCTGATTAAGAGTGTCAATTGGGGGGTGATCAGGCTATTCTTCTAAAAACAGTGAGGTCCACATCAGCCTCCTGATCAAGGAGGCAATCAAAATGATCGGCCCACCTTAACAGAATGTAATTTTGATCTTTCAAAAGTGTCAGACCGTCTGCTGACTTCAAAGGAGTAATAGAGCAATGTGTTGGGCCATATATAGTTTTTACAGCATTGTAAACATTATGCATGTCATTTATATTGGCATAATACTGAATTTCTTCAGCCTTTTTCACCCACCACTCGTTCTTTGCGATCCGAGTGGTCCTCTGAACTTCCTGCCTTGCTTTCTTCCATTGCTCCCTTGCAATACTGCAGGATGGATTTCTGAGGGCTTTACGATGCAATCTATGCATATTCTCAAGCATGTCATGGATGGTTTCAGAGTTTTCATCAAACCAATCTTGGTGATTCTTCCTCTTAAAGCCGACTGTTTGGGCTGCTGCGTCATAGAGAGCAGAGCTAATGGAGGTCCACTTCTGCTCCAAAGTTTCTGACTTTACTGACAACTCCATGTCCTTCTGCTTCCCAGCAACCGAGCTACGGAAATCATTTCTGACATGCTCGTTCTGAAGGCGGGTGCAATTCAGCTGCCTCCTGTTACTTCCTTTTCGGTCACATTGTCTAACAATGACAAAGTCAATCAGGTGCCAGTGTTTTGAGTGGGGGTGCATCCAAGAGGTTTTGTATTTGTTCCTATGTTGGAAAAGTGTATTGGTTATTGTTAAGTTGTGCTCAGAGCACAGAGTGAGTAGTCTCATGCCATTTGCATTAATCTGACCAATACCATGTTTGCCAAGTACTCCATCCCATACCCTGTCGTTCTGTCCCACTTGAGCATTAAAGTCCCCAAGCAAAATAATCTTTTCAGTCTTAGGGATCCGACCAAGAACTTCGTCAAGGGACTGGTAGAACTTATCCTTGTCTGCATTCGCATTGGGTTGGTGCATAAGCACTAACAAGTGTGGCAAAACGATTTTAACAAGGGGGATACGGAGGGTCATAAGCCTTTCACTAATGGCAACAGGTATTTCAGTGAGTCTTGGCAGTAACTTAATGGCTAAAAGTGGATACCTGCGCATGGAATTTTAAAGTGTAAAATGGCCTTCCCCAGTAGCACTATCTTCGCCAGGAAGAGGTAAACCTAGTGGCATGGGTGGTCCCAAGACAACCAGTCCACATCCTGACTGCAGGAGGCTGCCGGGCTGTTGATATGTAAAGGCACACTGGCACACTGCTTTTCTGTCAGGGTTTGCTCCCTTAGCATTTGCCTAAAAGGCTGGAAAATTCCTGGAATTTCCAACAGACAGCTGCTTTTTATATTTTGTCTTTTATTTTGACCCTTTCATATATTATTTTCAATGTATTAATTACTTTTATATAAAAATATATATATAAATAAATTAAATTAAATTATGTAGCCTATTTTATTTACCTGTTCTGCTCTTTTCTGATGTTAGAACACAGACACACGCACACACACACACACACACACACACACACACACACACACACACACACACACACACACACACACACACACACACACACACACACACACACACACACACACACACACACACACACACACACACACACTTTTATTTTTTTTATGAAAAAGGAAAAATATATGATCCGGGGGCCCCCCAACATTGAGGTTTTTTAAAAAACTTCATGATGATCATTACATTACAAAAAATATATAAATTAGTTATGAACAGGCCCATTGTTGTTTTGTCTTAATTGTGCAACCTATCCAGGGGTGGATTACTGCACAGGCATACCAGGCACAGGCCCAGGGGCCCAAGGGCTCAGCGGGGCCCTTAGCCAGAGATACTGATAGTAACTTTTCATGTTGCATAGTCAAAGAGCTCTGTCACTGATGTCAATAACAGGGTCAATAACAGGGTCCAAAAAGGAATAGCCTAAATATAAGTATACTCATCAGAATGTAACAAGATAGAAATCATCATGGGCCCCTCAACTAGTAGGGGAGAAACACAAAGGCAAGTTAAAAACAAAAGCATTACTAGCTCTGTGTAAGGGGCTCCATGAGGGGCCTTGAAGGCCCCCTCACACATACAGAAATAAGCTTTCTATGTGTGAATTCTAAATTGTTCATAAAAAGTAGCTATCCACCCTTTATCTGTTGAAATGGGCCCCTCCATCATAGAACATGGATCTGCAGACCAATCTACTGTACTGTTTTTACAGTTGCAGAGTAAAGAGTGCTGCCTGTTTAAGAAACATCTGAAAAATAATGTTCCTTCTGCATCTCAGGAGTTGATATAGCCTCTAAAATTTCCTCTCAAAGTGCACCAGATTGATGCATTTTACTTTAAAAAGGTAAAAAAAAAAAATACGGGGGGCACTCAAAATGACTGCACAATTGCATTCATGCATGTATGTGTGTGTGCCCAAATACACACAATCAAACACACACACACACCCTTAACCCCTTCCTGTCACATCACACTTTAGAATGAACCTTGTTGCCTTTCCCAACCCTGCGGACGGCCCTGATTGGCTCAAATGGCTCCATGGGAATCGATTCACTCAACCCAATCCAAACCAGACAGACTCAGAGAAAAAAAATAAAGGAAAAAGGGAATAAAATAGCAGAGCCATGCATGGTGCACACAAAAGCACGAGAAAGATTTTTCCCAGCTTTGTTTAGCCCATTTTATTTTTGGTTTATTCTTTTTTTGGGGTAGGGGTGAATTGGGTGTATTTTTATTTGGACAATATATTTCCATTCGGAGCACGCTCCACAGCAGGGCAGAGGCTCAAATGTTTGCCCACCCAAACAATGAGGGGATTGGGAGCAAGGAGAAAAGTGTTATTGTTAGTGGGAGTGGAGGGACACCAGCTACCAGATAACACACACATGAAGGACTCGGGCTTCACACACACACACACACACACACACACACGGGCAGACACGCTACAGTGGACGCAAACACACGCGGGCAGGTGAACACACACACACACACAAACACACACTTAAACAGACGAAAGCCTCATAATAATACAAACTTCAATCTCTTTACCCTTTGTCTGCTTACACACACAAACATTCACACACACACACACAAACACACACACAGCCTGCAGTTGTGTGTGTGTGTATGTGTGGGTGTGTGTGTTTGTGTGTGTGTTTGTGTCTGTGTGTCTGTGTGTCTGTTGTAGAGAGATGGAGAAGGTGGGCAGCAGACCAAAGCCATCCATCCAGGGGAGCCAAAAGCGCACAGCATAGGCTACAGGCTTCACAGCACCAAATTCACACACACACACACACACACAGTGTGGTGCCCTTGTAAGGGTTACAGCTCGAAGGGTGTTAAAATGGTGGAGCCCGTAGCCATCAATCTTTACCCAGCAGCCTTGCTTGACCTGCCCTTTGACACACACACACACACACACACACACACACACACACACACACACACACACACACACACACACACACACACACACACACACACACACACACACACACACACACACAGATGTGTAACAAAAAACCCTCTTTCCACACACACACACAAGCACAAAACAAACCCACAGTGGTACAAATGCAATCTCTCTTCTCCTCTTTTTGGGTTCTTGTCTTTAAGCTTCTCTCTGTCTTCCTCTCTGCCTCTCCATCTTTATCTCTCCCTGGCAGACACCTGCTACACTATGCATCAAATGATTGGCGCCTCTAAAAAATGATAGCAATCACGCGCCAGCCGATGAACACTGGACCAAAAAAAAAGGGGAAGGACCATTGATTTTCATTCTCATTGCCGGTGAGTTATGTGCAGCCATTGTGCAAAGGAGCTCCAACTGTAAGACAAAAAGATTGGGGACCCAGACTACAATCTAAGATGTGGGCCAGTAAATAGTCTGAGCCAAAAAGAACATTCATAATGAAGGGAGATATAGTGAGGAAGGGAGGAGAGGAGAGCTTTTTTACTGGACTTACAGGACTGATGAATGAGATAAGATGCAACATACTGTATTAAAAAACAACATTGGCTGGAGCATTACACTCAGCAACCTTCAAACCATGTGAAAGTACCAGTTAGACTCTTTTTTTTGGTAATCTGTCTTTTGAACACACTTTGTATCTACGTCCCCTCCATTTCCAGTCACAGAGGAACATCTGACTGCAGAAATAAAGGGAGGGAATTTCAAACTAAAAAGACTGACGGTGGGAAGATTCTATTATATGGACAGTGGCCAACGTGGAAAATAAAAAGCCTGTTCTATAGTGTTCTGTTAGCCTGGCACCGTCCGCCTACATACTTCCACTCAATCTTCATTTCCCTTCAATAGTCAGTCTGGCTGTGCAAGTATATTAGTGGGTTCTCTCCAGCCAGATTTCTGCCGGTCCAATGAGCAAACAGGAGGAGCTGCTCAGAAGCCGGCGCATGACATACGTCACGACCAAACGTTATGCGATTTGGTTGGCAGATCCATAGTGACACTGGGCAGATCCAATAGTTTTAAACTTCAACAGACACCCGTCTTCAAGTGAGTGAACGTTTGTCAATTGAGCGATTCCAGACCCTCTGTACAAATGTAATGATGTACGATGGTCTGGTAGTGTTCTGGCGCTCTTTCAGCCAAAGAACAGACACCACAAAAGAATGTACCAAACCCCGCCCATTCTGACACCTGTTGCGTCCCATTTTTACACTTAACTGTGTAAAAAAACAGTTATGAGTTAGGGGCGGCTGTGGCGAAGATCGGCCACTGGAGTGCAGGGTTGTTGGTTCGATCCCCCGCCTCCCCGTCACATGTCGAAGTGTCCTTGGGCAAGACATTGAACCACAAATTGCTCCCGATAGATAGCTTGCACCCTGCGTGGTAGCTGCTGCTATCGGTGTATGAATGTCTGTGTGATTGGGTGAATGTGTACAAAACAATGTAAAGCGCTTTGAGTCTTTGAAAAAACAGGGAAAAGCGCTATGTAAGTGGAGTCCATTTACCATTTAGTCCGTTTGACATAACTCCCTGTACCAACGATAGTACAGGAGACAAACACATAATTGCACACGGTTATGGATCAGAGTAGTTACTGCGCTTCTTGCATCACTTGTACTGTTGATGAGTGCAACCGTTCCCCCGACAACACTTACCAGGCGGCGTTGCTGTGGGCGCTGTTGTCTAGGTGACAGAGCAGCTCCAGGGTTTGGGGGTTGTGGGCGGAGTCGTCAGGTGACTCATGACTCCCTGTCTCCCAATCAGAGGAGGGCATCCGCCATACTGCCGCACAGGACACCACCCTGCTGTCACTGGCTAAATAGAGGGACAACACACACACACACACACACGCTCACACACACACACACACACACACACACACACACACACACACACACACAGTGTTAGTGTACAGTACAGTGCTGGTGTCTTTGGCTCCGTTAGACAGACACTAATGTGGTGACGTGGGTACACTTTCTCTTTCAACTCCAAATCGCAAATGAGTTATTTTGGCACATGTACACCAGAGCCAGGGCTGCTAATTGGAACCAGTGAGTAAACGTAGGATTGATTCAGTAATTGGACTAAAAGTTGGAGAGGCTGGAGGGCACAACCAAGCACACAGAGAGAGAGAGAAAGAAAGAAAGAAAGAAAGAAAGAAAGAAAGAAAGAAAGAAAGAAAGAAAGAAAGAAAGAAAGAAAGAAAGAAAGAAAGAAAGAAAGAAAGAAAGAAAGAAAGAAAGAAAGAAAGAAAGAAAGAAAGAAAGAATGAAAGAAAGAGAGAGAGAGAGAGAGAGAGAGAGAGAGAGAAAAAAGAGCCTCATTTCTTTTTTGGTGAAGATATTGACAGTGTGTGGGCAGGCGCTGGGCCTATGACACACTGGCGTTGGGCCTATTTGTCAAATTAAAAACAACGCGGTGCGAGTCCACAGGCTCTTGAGTGGTTTTAGACAACCTGGCACTCGGATTAAGTGGACAGGCAATCATCTTCAACAAAAGCCTTTTCTCACTCACACACTGGGTTGGCGGGAGGGATGGAGTATGGAAATACTATATGAGCGCACATGTGTTGTTCATTACGCTTATGTGTGTGTGTGTGTATGTGTCGTGTGTGCCTGCGTGGTGTGTGTATGTATATATTTGTGTGTGTGTGATGTGTGCAGTAGTGCATGGTGTGGCTGTCTGAGCTCCAGCCCAGGTCCAGAGTGGCTGTCATCCTGTGAACTGAAGCATGTAGAGCTGAGCTGACAGAGAGGGGAAGAGGGCCTACAGTGTACACTCTCCCTCCCCACATACCACCATCTGACATGGCTGTCTGCCCCGGTGTGACGCGACCCGGGACACACTCACACATTCTTTATTTGAGGAAAAAACCCTCTCAATACCATAATGCATCCTTCAGGCCCCCTAACCTTAACCTATCATTCTAATACTGACCCTATAACAACAAGTCTTAACATCGTTTGTACATTTCAGGTTAGGTGTAACAAGAAAAATACTGTGTCAAAAATGCCAAATATATGTTTTAAGGCGCCATCACACTAGGCATTCGTACAAGCATCATTGATGCCTAGTCCATATGACCACAGCAATGTCTATTCTTGCACAAAAATATAAATACATCCCTTGTCTCTTATGTTTATTTTGAAAAGCTTTCAATGCCAAAAACCTTGTTTTTTTCTCAGATTTCAAACAGTCAAATATCCATGGAAACCCTGGTTAACTTGACCAAACCGCATGAGGTCATTAGATGGAAGAGATTAACAGAAAGAGGAAAGAATAAGAATATTACATATATTAATATTATCATATTCACGTGTAGGCAGAAAAGACAAAAAGAGAGGCATGATGCTTTGAAAGGAGCCCGAGACAGAAGGGACACAGTGGGACTCACTTTTGTTATAGCAGGTGGTGAGCACAGCCTTGTCTGCAGGACTGGCGCCAATGTGCCATATCTCCCCAGCTTGGTGCAGGAGGACATTCTTATTAATGATGTTATTCTCATCATCAAAGTCAATGATGTGGATCTGAAAGAGAGAGAGAGAGAGAGAGAGCGAGAGAGAGAGAGAGATGGGTTGAGGATGGAAGCTGGCTGGAGCTTTAGAGTAGTACTGCATGCACAACTCCCAACACACACACACACACACACACACACACACACACACACACACACACACACACACACACACACACACACACACACACACACACACACACACACACACACACACACACACACACACACACACTTCAAAGCGATACAGAGAGGGTTCTTCTTCTTTTTATTATGAGAGTAAACCTAATTTCAAGGCAGGCATCTCTTTGGTTATTTTTTCCCCTTGTCAACCTCATACAACTTAAGACTTTTCTTCTTGATTTGGCCTTTAAAGCCACGATTAAGACACTTTTAGAAGAAGTCACGTCGGATTTGTGCTTGAGTTCTGCACAAGACATGTTGGAGGAGTCAGAGGAAAGATGTATCACAAAAAAAAGGAAACAGATAAAAGCTCATTCCATATTTTTTTATTAGTATTATTTTTGACAATTGGCTCTGCTTAAAAGGGACTAGAGATGAGGTGCACTATCCCAGAGAGCTTTTTTCTGTAAGAGGGTTTTAATTGAGTACTTTAACAAAAAAATAAGACTTATTTTTAGCTAGCAACAACATAAAAATACATTACCTTCCCCACAGTTACAGAAGAAGGTAACCGGCAGTCTTAATGGACCATTTGGTGTTTCAAAGAAATTAATATTTACTGAAAAATCTCAAATGCTGTCTTCCCTCTGGCGTTAATGTGGAAGAAACAACAGTGAGAGTTGAGCTGAGTTGCACCTTGCCCAAACATTATGAAAGAAGAAAGATGTTTGGTAAATGGTAAATGTTAAGCCCCATTGCTCTTTCATTCCAAGAGACTTCCATCAAAACATGTTTGCTTTTGAGGTTTTTGTATATCTGAAAACCTTTTGTTCATAATTGTTGAAGAAAAATTGCTGTTTGGCCAGTTACTGATGAGGTGAATGCAAATAGCGCTCAAAGAACAGAAATGCACAGAATAAAATAAAAGGCTACACACACACAAGCGTTTTGGAATGCTTGTGTTTAAAAGAAAATGTAAACCTTTTGGGAAATAGTCCTTGATGCCTCCCTCATGCCTGCAAAGGTGTTTAGCACTGTGCTTCTATAGCTCATTAACTACCATTGTTGGGCAGACCAGGTGTGCCGCCTTTGTGCTAGCCTGGCAAGACCAGCCTGATCTTTGCAAGCACAGAACCAGCGTTCTATCATTATAAAATAACTATTATAATATAATGAATGAGGTTTTTCTTCCCTCAGACTTCCCTTAGTCTTCCCTTGGCCCAGCTGTCCTGTTATTCCTGACCCTTACTGTGATGTCACAGTAAGGAAACTGAAGGGTTAGACAGTGAGACCATAAAACACTCTTTCTGCCTTTTCTCAGGCTAAGATTATCCGATTTCAATTTTTTTTGCACATTTATACTAAATAGGATCTCCGAGTTCAATACACCTTCATATTCCAACCGGTGAAGTAGGCCTTTAATATTAACTTCTCTCACGCAGACTTTCTGGCCTTTCTCATATCTCTGAGGGGAAGAGCCCGGTCAAAAGTTTGGCGGGTCCAATTAGAGCCCACGTTCAGACCGAAAGTTCATCTATCATAGTGGAAGGCAGCTTTTGATTGGTCCGTGTAGTCGTCAATCTAGCTTTGTGAGACCAGCCGTATCTCACAAGCGATCCATGTTGATGTCAACGACTACAAGAACCACTCAGGGGGCTGCCTTCTAACAGACACTAACGGACAGAAAGTGGGAGGGCCCGGTCTGACTGGAGGCTAGATTGATGACTACATGAACCAATCAGGGGCTGCCTTCCACAAACAGACATAAAGTGGGAAGGGCCCGGTCTGAAAGGAAGCTAGATTGATGACTACATACATGGGCCAATCAGGGGCTGGCTTCCACTTTCTGACTCCTCCCCACAGAGATTGGAGAAAGACTACCTCACCAAGCTACCTTTGGTTAGCTTTAGAGACAAAGACAACAAAGAAAACAAATAAGAAAAAAAAATTTAAATGAGTCTTCAAAGATTCAGTTTTAAAATAAATATAAATACAAAACCCTGTAGATGTACATGCATTTCTGATTAATTCCTTGTATCCAAGGTTTACATTGAGTTAAGCTGTGGGCAAAATTTAACAAGGGTGGACAGTATTTGTTTCCCATTTCTTTTGAATCAAGCTCATCAAAAAATGAGTACTCATTTTGATAATAAGAACACAGGACAGCCGAAATACCTTGATCTATAGTGTTAGGTTGAGTTAGGCCTCAGCCGCACTGGAAAACACAATCAACACCTAAGTTTTACAGCACACAACTTCACCAAACAAGCTAAACTTTTATCCAGGAGAAGTTAATGGAACCTCCTTCTTATATGGGGCTCTTTTCATTAGATGGAAATGTATTCTACGAGGGGGCCCTCTGGTTGAATCCAGTTCAGGGCCTAGGATGCAGTAAAACAGTGAGGGTCTCAAGGTTCTTGATCAGACAATTAATGGAGGTTTGTCCCATAAGAGAGACACTTACAGCACCTTGGGGGGCTGTTAATGGGAGTTGCACTGGACAATAACTCCTGCTAGGCACTTCTACTCCCCGTCCCTTCCCTTGCACTGTACTGCACTACTTTGTACAGGCTTTAACAAGGGGATGAGGGGAGAGCGCGAGAGAGGAGGTGGGTACGTCGGCATCCTTCAGCCTTCCCTCAAAGTCAGCTAGGCGGCTATTAACCTTGAGTTGGATTGCACCGAGCGGAAAAAAAAATTATTACGCAAAGTTATAATTTTATGGTGGTGGGCGAGCGGTGCAAATAAATTTAAGGCTGGCGGGCCCGAGACAGGGTAATTGGAGGGCCTAGTAATAGGGTCCCCCTGAATGAACCCAGGTGTATGGAGAGAGAGAGAGAGAGAGAGCCAGTCCTCCTCCCCCAGGAGATTTATCCCTCGTTCTTCCAGGCCTGGGGAGTGACTCATAGCCTTCAGCCACTTGGGCACCCAGCCCAGCACTTTTAATTATGTGCCCATGCACTGTAAAAGCAAAAAACCTATAGGAAAATGTAAAAAGTCAAAGCAACTGTCTTCAACTTTACACAAAGAACTTAATGAAGATAGTTGAGGTAAACACTTCAATATAAGTCACAATTAAACAAAGTATTTTTAGTTGACTTACCCAAAAAAAAAAATTTTTTAGGCTAGCAATTTGAAGTTAGATTTGTTTTACAGTGTGGTGGGAGGAATGGAGGCAGGAGGAGAGGAGGGATATTGGGTAGAGAGGGGGGTAAGGGAGGGATAAGGCCCCTCCACTTCAGGGCCCTCTCCTCTAAAGCTCTTTAGCCTCACACAGATGACAGTAAGCAGGGCACAGGAGTAGAGCAGTGTGAGAGAGGTGCCAAGCTCGGGAGCGCTTTATCTCGTTAGCAGCCTTAAATGCCATGCCGACGCGCCCTCCGATTTGTCATTGCGGCTATTGGTCTCCGAGGGATTTGAGAGGCGCTGGGCGAGTTAAAGAGAGACATTTCCCACCCCTGCATTATGCTTAATGGGGAGGTGGAGAGGCCAGCACAGGCTTACAGAACACAGCACAAGCTATCAGCACTGAAATGCCAATCGGAAAAATATTTTTCACATTTGCAAGTTCATCCTTTAGATGAGCCAAGCTAACCAAAGTTTGCCGTCAGACTGAAGAAGAAGACAGTGAGTTTCATGAATAAAACACAAGTGCACTGACTCAACCTGTTATTCAAATGTGGGCTCATGAAGTCAAAGATGAATGATGATTCAGTTTGAATGCTCTCTGACATTTAGACCAGAAAACAAACACACGTCAGTAAAGTTGATTTTTTTAACAATCTAATAACATAAGTGCGTAAGTGGAGTAAAAGAGCAATCCGGTAAGATTAAAGGACTTTACAGGTGGAATCAGTCAGTGAATATGGAGAACGCTAGTTGTCAAAATCACTTTTTGTCAGAATCGGTGAATATATCCTCACAATGCGCTACTTAACGGCACTGTGTGTGTACTGAACAAAACAAAATCTGATGTAAATACACAGCCTGGGCTCTGTAAACTGGCTTGTTGCAAGCTACAGTGGGCCCACTTTTTACATACCATGGTTTACAGATCAAAGACTGTGAACTGCTCCAGGGCCAGGGGCGCTGTACTATGACTGACCCTGCACTCTGACCCCCTACGAAGTGTGGTTACTTAAGAGGGGATATGAGAAAAGACAAATTTCACTGTGCCTTGTGTACATTGACAAACAAAGATAACTTAAACTTAACTGAAACACCAGATTTATTTTTCGGCGCAAACAGTACACGTATAGATCGTGCGGAGATATTCACTGATTCACTGACAAGCATTCGCAAGAATTGCTGACTCCACCTTTAAATGAACAAAGACAATACAAGAAAACATCCACACTCAAACTGCAAAATGCAGCAAAACAAAAACATGTTTAGCTGTATAGTGGTAAATATTTGATTAAGATGGTGTTTTTAATATTAGTGTTGCCCATGTATTCGGAGTACATTCATGCTCTTGTGCAATAAGCTGGTTTTAAGACGAAGTCGCATAATGCGTCATTCAAACACATCTAAAGTAGAAGAGCAGGGGGGGGGCGTGCTTATGTTTAAACATGGGGATGCACTTCTTTTTTTAAGGTCTCTTTTGTATGCATTTATACACTGCACGGCCAAAAGAAAAGTAACACACTCAAATATCTTTAACTTTGATTAAGGCACATTTTCACCGTAACACATTTTGATAAGCTTTTTTTTGGCACATAAGGTTGCTGAACCTAGATCTGACCAACAGAAGCAACCCCAGATCCTACAGTACACTGCCACACAAGCTTGTACAGTAGGCACTAGGCATGATGGGAGCATCACTTCATCCACCTCTCTTCTTACCCTGATGCACCCATCACTCTGGAACAGGGTCAATCTGGTCTCATCAGACCACACAACCTTTTTCCATTGCTCCAGAGTCCAGTCTGTATGCTCCCTGGCAATTTGAAGCATTTTATCCTGATAAGCCCCACTGAGAAGTGGTTTCCTTAAAGCTTCACATCTGCATAGTCCATATCCCTTACATTCCTTCACATTGTGTGTAGAGATGCTCTTACTTTCACTATTAAACCTCACCTGGAGTTCTACTGTCGACATTTGAAATTTTGATTCCACCAAATAATTTGATTTTCCCATCATGATCATTAAAGAGTTTTTTCCGACCTAATTTTTTCCTCAAAGATGATGGTTCACCACTATCTATCCAGTAATTAACATGGTTTAGTAGTTTCATCTTCTCCTGAGTATTTTTCTTTGTTTGATGCAGGCCAATAATTTCACCCCTCTGAAACAGAGTTTTCTGAAACATCTTGTTCCAAAACCACAGCATATATCTTCTGACATGGTTGTTTGAGAAATGAGAAGCTGTTACATTATACACCATACAGGGTTACATTGCCAACAGTGACAGTTTTTTTCTATCTGCCTATCTGCCTAGTAAAATCCAGGTGCCGACTTTTATTTTTGGCCGGGCAGTGTATGATGCCATCAGTTGCATAATGACAAAAGCTTAATGGAAGTAGAATGGGCTTCTCCAGAAAATCTTGTTTGTTTATTATTATTATGTGTCTTAACAGTTAATCAGAACATTAATGATAGACACTACCACACAACAAATATTTTTTTTTTTGTGAAACAGTTGATAGGATTGCATTTCCATGCAGTAAAAAAGCAGCTGTGAATAACACATTGTATTGTAACTGTGAATTAATAACAAATATGTATTGATAAATGCCTGACTGATGCACCAATTTCACCAATTATATTTTAATGTTAATTTAAGAGCATATACTGGTTGGAAAATGTGTATTTAAAATACTAAGTTTACTCTGTTTATTACTGAGCATTTCCTTCTATGCCCACGTTCTTCACTAACATTAAATAAAGAGCAATATGAATTAGTATTGGGAGAAAAAAAAGTTGGATTGTGTATTCCTCCCTCCAGTGTCCACTAGTGATTTGACCACATTCATCAACCTTCAACTGAGACATAATACAATTAGCCTGGTGTTCCCTTTAAGCCAGACCAATTAATGAACACCAATTATACCTTCATAACAAACTAAATCAAATGATTATACTCAAATTAAATTGATATTGCTAGTCTTAGCAGCACTAGTATAGTACTGTTTTTTTCTTCTCTCATTTCATCTCTGTAGAACATGGCAACGTGGAGAAAAGGGTTAAGCAGAGTGTATTAAGCTACTGTCTGTAAGAAGGAATCACACAGGTTGACTGGGATGCATTGTCACCATTCCCAACGAGTGCATTCAGTGCCAGACAGTGTTTTCACACTGAAGTCTGCCAGAAAACAGGCTCGGTTTTTTAAATGCACAAATCTCTCTCTCTCTCTCTCTCTCTCTCTCTCTCTCTCTCTCTCTCTCTCTCTCCTCTCTCTCTCTCTCTCTCTCTCTCTCTCTCTCTCTCTCTCTCTCTCTCTCTCTCTCCTCTCTCTCTCTCTCTCTCTCTCTCTCTCTCTCTCTCTCTCTCTCTCTCTCTCTCTCTCTCTGCTAATTATTTCTCCCCATTCTGAGCCAACTGTTTCTGTCATCTGTCTCTGTAATGACCTCCGCAAGATGTGCATACACACATACTTTACGCACACAACAAACTCATTCACTGCACACTCACTAACGTTCTCACACACACACACACACATTAATACACACAGACACACACACAAACGCGGCAGACTTTTGCAGAGAAACCATAGAAATACACACAACATGAATGCAAGTTCCTAACATCTGTTAATTACTAAGGATGGCACTGATTTACATGCAGTAGATGTGCGTCAAACCGGTGGTCCTAATTATGAGTGCACAATATTTTCAATAATGGGTTAAGCAGCTCAAACCATTAGTCAATTGAGATTTTGTTTAGTTTAAATCCCGCACAGGATTTCAATCATTCTTGAGTCATTCTTGAATCAAATGTTTACCGGGTGTATATGGGGCTGTTAGTAATTGGACATAACTGACAAGTAGTACTCACAATTTGTGTAACCTTGCCTTGCTTGTTATCTGTAATAGCTCTTAACATTCTCCGTTCATATTTTTAATTGCCAGTCCTGAAGCAAGGTTGCCAATCTGTGCGTGTTTATTTGGTTGTGGTGAGTTCTTTCCTTCAGGTAAGAAAATTTAACATATTTACATTTTTTTTTTTTTTTGAAGACATCCTCCTCCTTATGCTCATTTTTTCCATAACAACAGTCCAAACACCAAAGATATATGAGGAGCACTTATATAAAGCAGACACAACGGCTGTCCTTGGAGAGGTTAGAATAAGCAAATGGCGATTGTTATATTCATTCATATGCTGGTCATTTCATATGCCTTTCTGAAATTCATCTTAGCTCTAGTGTATGAGTGTATGATTCCTCCAAACAAAAAACTAAATTCTAATCACCTTTGGAAAAAAGTTTGATGGAGACCACATGTATATCTGTAGCCTGGCACCGCCCACCAACCTACTTCCGCTCAATTTTCCATCTTACTTCATTTCGATGACGTAAGATGGTCTGGTTGGACCAGGCTAGTAAATCTGCTGACTTAGTTCAAAATGAAGAGTTGAATTTTTGCCCAATTTTTCATTATGACAACTTCATATGACAACAATAACCTATAATAACATGCTCTCTATCAGAAACTGAATCATTGTATTATGAGGTCCCACAGACAATCGGAGTTCATCCACGGTTGTATAACAGAGGTAGGCCTACTGCTGCTCTGTGCTTCTTGACCATATGTTATAACTCATATTAAATCAAAAGTAAAATTACATTTACGCTTGCTTTTTTCTGTTTACCTGGTTTTGACCTAGGCGTACATTGTACAGTGTATAAACAATCAAGTTATATTTTATGTTATGTCCAAATCCAACCGAGCACACCAGACACCTGTCATGCAACAGACAGCAGGATATTTGCACAACGTTTTGTTTCAATTAAATCAAAGACTCAAAAGATGGAAAATGACAGCTGGGTCTAGTCCTGTGTTCTGAGTCCCAGGCTGTTCTAGCTGGTTCTGATTGTCCTTTGCTCTGATCCCCAGACACTAGCTGGCTCTAAGGGTCCTGTCTTCTGACCCCTAGACTGTGTTTTAATCTAACTGGTTCTATCTGTCATTTGAATGTTAATTACTGAATAGTTAAACATAACAAATGGCAAGGGAACACAATCACCACAGTTAAGTACAGTACATGACAAGGACAAAGCTGTGCCTGTTGCCTACATGCAGAGGTGGGTCGTAACGCGCTACATTTACTCCGTTACAAATACTTAAGTAACTTTTTGAATAAATTGTAATTTTAGGAGTAGTTTTATTGCAACATACACTCAACAAAATATAAACGCAACACTTTTGTTTTTGCTCCCATTTTTCATGAGATGGACTTAAAGATCTAAAATTCATTCCAGATACACAATATTACCATTTCTCTCAAACATTGTTCACAAATCTGTCTAAATGTGTGATAGTGAGCACTTCTGCTTTGCTGAGATAATCCATCCCACCTCACAGGTGTGCCACATCAAGATGCTGATCTGACATCATGATTATTGCACAGGTGTGCCTTAGACTGTCCACAATAAAAGGCCACTCTGAAATGTGCAGTTGCTCGTGCATTGAATGTTCATTTCTCCACCATATGCCGTCTCCAAAGGTGTTTCAGAGAATATGGCAGTACATCCAACCGGCCTCACAACCGCAGACCACGTGTAACCACAGCAGCCCAGGACCTCCACATCCAACAGGTTCACCTCCAAGATCGTCTGAGACCAGCCACTGAGACAGCTGCTGAAACAATTGGTTTGCATAACCAAACAATTTCTGCACAAACTGTCAGAAACCGTCTCAGGGAAGCTCAACTGCATGCTCGTCGTCCTCATCGGGGTCTTGACCTGACTCCAGCTCGTCGCCGTAACAGACTTGAGTGGGCAAATGCTCACATTCGATGGCGTCTGGCACGTTGGAGAGGTGTTCTCTTCACGGATGAATCTCGGTTTACATTGTTCAGGGCAGATGGCAGACAGCGTGTGTGGCGTCGTGTGGGTGAGCGCTTTGCTGATGTCAATGTTGTGGATTGAGTGGCCCATGGTGGTGATGGGGTTATGGTATGGGCAGGCATCTGTTATGGACGAAGAACACAGGTGCATTTTATTGATGGCATTTTGAATGCACAGAGATACCGTGATGAGATCCTGAGGCCCATTGTTGTGCCATACATCCATGAACATCACCTCACGTTTCAGCAAGATAATGCACGGCCCCATGTTGCAAGGATCTGTACACAATTCTTGGAAGCTGAAAATGTCCCAGTTCTTGCATGGCCAGCATACTCACCGGACATGTCACCCATTGAGCATGTTTGGGATGTGCTTGACCGGCGTATACGACAGCGTGCACCACTTCCCACTAATATCCAGCAACTTTGCACAGCCATTGAAGAGGAGTGGACCAACATTCCACAGGCCACAATTGACAATCTGATAAACTCTATGCGAAGAAGATGTGTTGCACTGCATGAGGCAAATGGTGGTCACACCAGATACTGACTGGTTCTGAGTCCCCAGACCCCCAATAAAGCAAAAAAATGCACATTTCAGAGTGGCCTTTTATTATGGACAGTCTAAGGCACACCTGTGCACTAATCATGATGTTAAATCAGCATCTTGATGTGGCACACCTGTGAGGTGGGATGGATTATCTCAGCAAAGCAGAAGTGCTCACTATCACACATTTAGACAGATTTGTGAACAATGTTTGAGAGAAATGGTAATATTGTGTATCTGGAATGAATTTTAGATCTTTAAGTCCATCTCATGAAAAATGGGAGCAAAAACAAAAGTGTTGCGTTTATATTTTTGTTGAGTGTACTTTTACTTTTACTTGAGTAAATATTTGAAGAAAGAACGGTACTTTTACGCCGTTCCATTTGGCTACGTGACGGTCGTTACCTTATTTTTTTATATATTTGATTTATTACATGCGAGATCTATTTCTCTCATGATTTCTATCCGCCGGGACGTCTTCAGCCAACATCTCTATCACGTGACTATTTCAACCAATAAAAACCACATTACAAAAGCTTGCCAATCAAATGCAGCCACTTCAGTCACATGACAAGTGTTGTCATGTTGTCATAGGGCTCAACCATTGGCTCAATAATTTCCGCGGACTTTTTTAAAGGCTCCGGTTCCGTACCAATGTTCTGTCCGTGGCTGTGCCATGTAGGTAAAACGCATATTTTACCGACTATCTGGGTGAGTCGAGAAAATGGAAGAAACCGCTGATTCCGAGGAGCAATAGCCACACCCCTGGCCTAAAATACAAACTCACACACTCGCAAGCTCTCAATCATAGTAACTCACAAAATAACAATCACACACTCACAATCGCATTGACACAGACTCCCACACACTCGCAATTACAGAGAAACTGTTCTTCTTTGACACATGTACTTTTCTCCCTGTAGCCTACTCACTTTGCATGCCCCAGTCTGGCTGTGTGAGAGTCTGAGAGTGGTCTCTTTTTTAGCCTCTCTGTAGTTTCATACGTTAAGTGAGTGTGCCAGCAGGTTTTGATGTGTAACGAAGTTTAATTTTGTGTGTTTTATATTTTTGGGGCTAAACACAACCTAGATCATTTTCTCAGGGCCTGTGACATATTGTAGGAATTAGTTTTAAAATGTGTATGTGCAAAACAATTGCAACAGTGTTATAAGTGTATTGGTTTTAATTAATATAATTTTGGACAAGCCTAATTTATTATCATTTTATTTGAAGGGTGATGTATTTAATTTGTCAGATAATTAATTTATTATTATTTGAGTTCAAGGGTTATTCATTTGATTTTTAAATACCTTATTTATTGTTTTATTTAAAATTGTTATTTAACATATCTTTATTTGAACATTGCTGTTTTATATTATGTTCGTGTCTATTCTGTACCGTTTGTGTTGCTCTGTATATTTCAAAAATAAATCCGGAGAAATTCAGTAGGCCTACTTGTACTCTTGAGTACTTGAGTAGTCTTTTCACTGCATACTTTTTTACTCTTACTCGAGTAATAATTTTTACGAGTACTTTTACTTCTACTTGAGTAATTATAATCTTAAAGTAACTTACTTTTACTTGAGTAAATTGTTTGGCTACTCTGCCCACCTCTGCCTACATGAACGTGAGTCATTCCATGAATCCGGTACGATTTGGACTTAGACATTTTTGGATTTTTGACCAAAATGTATTACTTTTCTGAACATCCCACAACATCAAGGACATATTTAACCCTCAGAAACAGATATTTTCCCATCTCAGGCATCAAAGACATTTAATTATTGGCCATTATTGTATTTTATTGGCACCAATTTTTTTCAACCCCGTTATGTGTGACACCTGTCTGAATATGTTTATAAAATGTATTCTTTATAAAATCTACATTTTTGTACTATTCAGATGTCCCCAAAACTAATGCAATATTTGCAAATATAGAAATTACACAACATGTCACTTTTCAGCAATACTCAAGTATGAAATGGGTACCTTTTGTGACAGCAATCACACCATTTTTGATCAAAGTGTGATCAAAATGTGGTTTTACTTCATATTTTTAACTAAAATCAATATTCTGATGATTGCACTAAATATTTCAGACATAGTTCAACAAACAGTTCATATTTTTATAAGCTTTAAGGAATAAATACCATAAATGCAGGTGTGACGGGGTTGAAATTAGGGTAACGGGGTTGAAAATTGTAACGGGGTTGAAGGGGACATAAACAGATTATAGTTTATTTTGGACTCTAATTACTTTCAACTGTCAAAAAAGTAACGGGGTTGAGTGTAACGGGGGTTGTGATTTTTTGCTCATTATGGCTGCTGCTCTGCATGTGTGAATAACAGGAAAGCACACATGGCATGCATGAGATAAGAAATCATAAATGTATTCAAAATTACAAATATAATTTTCACAAGTTATTGTTTTCTACCTTTATTTCATGTAACGGGGTTGAGTTGTTAAGCTTGACGACTACAATATCAACATTTAAATGACTGAAATATAGCTGTTAAAGGTGGTGGCAACTTGCCTCTTTCTGCTGTTGTTGTTCAAAAGGCCTCTAACATGTCTTCTAATGTTACATTTAACATATGGAACTGTCCATTATTTTTTATGGGTGGGAGAAAGACTTGTGTGACGGGGTTACCGAGGGACGGAAGTAAATATTGTGATTTTAATTAATAATCATGAATTTATTTAGAATAAAATCACTTCCTGTAAAAAAGCACATATAGAGGTTTATGTGTATGGCAACATTTATTGAAATTTTTCAAGTTTTACTTGTCATATCCCAAGTAGATTGTCATTGAAGGCTGTGGGGGACATGACAAAATAGATAGTTTCAACTAAAGAAAACCAGATAATTACTGAAATAAGGATAAAATGTATGTAATGTTTTACATCTTATTAAAGGGGGGACTTCAATTGATGTAAAAAGCTTTTTAAGAAAGATTGAATTGATCTCATAGATAAAATACACTTAAAAAGATCTGAGGGACTCAAATCGAACCGGATTGGTGGAATGACTCACGTATTATAGGGTTGCCCACTGTTGTAGACACCTCTATTTTCATAAGGCTTTAAGTGTTTTTTTCTTACCTGGTTGTCAAATTTCAGTGACTGTGTTCCCACAAGGAAACGAATGGCGTCTGTCTCCGCTGTCTGGGCAGTAAGAGCTCGTGCCTGTAGCGGACAGAGCCCAACATGAATTCTGTGTTTCACATTAAAAAACGTTCAGGAATGAAATGGAAAGGAATATAGAAATATGATATAGGTATCCATTCCTCTAAGCAGACTAACAGAATGACATGGAGCAGTAGAAAAGAAAAATCTGAATAGAGCTAGCTTTCCATCACCCAGTTCAATAGTAATGAATGGTGCGCAGTGCAGCCGTATCTACCTGAAATTCGAGACCATAAATGACAGGAGCGTCGTCCTCCATTTTCACTCTTTTGTCAGAGTGTTTATATATTTTTTATTTGTGTTGACAGACGCCGTCTCTCGATGACAACACTTTAAAACACTTTAACTGTGCTACGTACTGCACACAACAAAACATAGCCTGGGCACTTCCGCGATTCAAAAACTGGACAAAAATAAGCGTAAGGGGAACATACGTAGCGACGTTCATGCAACTCTATAAAGTGTACGTAAGAAGAGTCAAGAATACTAAAAACACCGTTGAATGAAATTTGTCAGCTCTGGAACACCGTACACGAAGCTTTCCCTTTGGACGTGCGCATGCGCACTAGAGTTGTAGCTGTCAGTCTGCAGTAAAGGTAAGAAAACACAATCGCGTTGCTGTTTCAGATTTTAATTTGTTGTCATTGCGTAGTTTAATGCAAAGTGCGGAACTGTGTCTCGCGCTTTATAAAGCGTATGCAGCAATACGTGAAGAACGTGTTTCACGTTTGCAACCGGCTGATTAGCTAAGTAAGTTTACGGTAGCCAACCGGCTAATGTAGCATTAGCAAGATAGCCAGTACCAAACACACAATCTTCCTCCGATAACTCAGGTGTCGGGTTACCAGACTAAGGTCATGAATAAAAGACGGGAACATAGCTCTTACTTTGCAGCTGTATTTGAATTCTGACGGTTGAAGAAGCTGGTAAAAAAAATAGTGTATGTTATGCTTACAGGAAGTCAGTCAGAAATATCCTGTTGTACAGTATTGTGCAACGCATATGAAACTGGTCAGCCACTGTTGTTATAGGTCAATTTGCTTTATTGCTGTTGAGTGTTTGATTGTCAAGAGCAGAACGATGGATAGTGGGACAATGCAGATGTTTAAAACATGTTGGGATATGAAATCCCAAAGACCTGCAGAGCCCTTTGATGTATCTTGGGAATATTCAAGATGTTGTGATGAGAAAAGATAGCATACTTAACTTAAACTTTATTTTGCAGCAAGACAGAAAGCTGTTCTAAGAAATGGCTTAATGTAAAACGCCCCAAAAATGGAACAGTAGCTGGAAATTGTCCAAGACATTTTTGTTATGGAAAAGCTGACATACCTTTTGAGAGTCAAAGAGAATACATATAAGGAACTTGTAGGCCGGCCTATGTGTAATAAAACTAAATGAATACCTGATTTGGAAATATTCTTATGAGTGTTGAAATATTGCGAACAACTGAACTTTATCTTAAATCATTATTTATTTAATAATTATTTATGATCAGAGCCGACTGGGCTTTTTGGAAGGCGTGGCTCAAAGAGACTGGCTGTCAAATGGAGCGTTTCAGACAGAGGCTGAGAAGGAGGAGATTCAGCAGTGGCACTGTCAGAAATATACAGGTTTCCTATGGGGAACACTACACCATTGAAAACATTTTCCATCTCGAACACATATTACAATTTTGAACCTGAAAATGAGCCTAATAATATGACCTTTAATGTTGCTTCATTGCTGTGTGTTTTGTCTAGAGAGCAGTACGATGGATAGTGAGGAGGTTCCTGCTCAGCGGCCAGTCACCTTGGACATCACGGTGGAAGATGTAACCAATGAAGCCCCATCCCTTACAACCCCAGACCCTCCAGAGCCCACCTCCAGCCAGACCCCCTCCGGGGACATTGTCCTATCCCAGGAAGAGCACTTGGACCTTGGGCTGGGTGGGGAGTTTGCCACGCCCCTTGCAGAGGACAGCAGCGCTACACCTTCAGAGAGCCTGATGGACAAGCTCAACGAACAGATGATGGAGAGCGTCCTGATCTCTGACTCGCCCAATAACAGTGAAGAGGACGAGGTGGCTCCCATTGACTCCTTCCTGGATGGAGTGGAGGAGCAGGAGGAGAACGCACTAGAGGTATTGGGCGACAGAGCGGTGGAAAGTGAAATTGGATTTAACACCACTGAGATTAACATTTCAATGGAGGAACAGGAGAAAGGTGCTTCTTCTGAGGAGAAAGAAGAAGAGGAGGAGGAGGCAGAGGAGTGGACAGACACGCAAGAGCAGGTCCTAGTCGATGACGTTTCTCCTCTAGCCCTCCTACACAGCCCGTCTGATCCTAGCTGTAGTGAGGAACCAGCAATGCAGGAAGCTATGGAATCTACCAGCCCCCAAAAAGAGCAGCCTGTGCCCGTGTGCACCATCTTCAGCCAGGGCACGCAGCCCAGGTCTCTGATGCCCGACGGCTTCCAGCCCACGCTCATCAAGTCGCCCAGCTTTAGCATGGGGAGCGGTGCTAATGCTAGTGCTAGTAGTACTGGTGGTGGGGGAAGTGTCGCTACCGAGGCGGTGACCCCCAGCAAGCTGACGGCCCCTCTGGTGTGCCAGCCCAGCCCCAGCCTCAGCAAGTTCTTCACGGACAACGAGCACGTCAACCCGGCCTCCGACTTCTTCGACTCTTTCACCACGCCCTCCTCCTTCATCTCGGTGTCCAACCCGAACGCAGAGATCTCCACCCCGCAGGACTCCAGCGGCGCTCCCACCCCTGGCTCACTGTTTGGCTCCACCCCCCCCACTGACTCCACCATAGCCACCAAGCAGCCCCAACCTTCTGCTGCTCCTCCTCAACCCCAAACCACCCCAGCTCCTCCTCCAGCCCAAGCCGCCCCAGCCCCTCCTCAGCCCCAGCCCTTCAACCAGCTTCAGGCGGTCTTCTCGTTGGGCAGTGACGACCCCTTTGCCACGGCGCTGAGCCTGAGTGAGGTGGACCGGCGCCATGACGCCTGGCAGCCCTCGCAGGAGACCAGGAAGCTGCTGGTCTCTGTGGCCATGCAGCAGCTCGGCCCCGCCTACGTGGAGAGCAACAGACTCACCATGCCCGGGCTCAAGTTTGACAACCTGCAGGTAGGACCAGCCATGGCAGTCACATGCTTATCACACAACATGTTAACACGTTAATACTGCCATGAGTGATATCGTCCATCCCACTCAACAATGACAGCGCAGATACAGAGGAGCAGCTGTCTGCTATCCTGTGGGAATAATAGTCATAATATATGAATTTGAATAAATATATAATACTAACATATTAAATAGTATACATAATCGTATAAACCATAAAAATGAACACATTTGTGTCGTAAAGATCAAACATCCATATTCAGTGAAGCCTACATTTTGTTTTTAAAGTGTGGCGGTTAGGGACCTGAATAATGGATAGAACCACGGCTCTACTATGTTGTTTTGTGTGTCACAGTATAGCCAGCCCTTTCTCCTGCTTTGTCACAGCACATAGTGTGGAGACAGGTATCACTTGTATACAGTGTCGTGCGAAAGTTTGTGAACCCCTTGAGCCTTTTGGAATTTTATTTATGTTAACCATTATTAATTCATTTTTTTCAATACCAGTATTTTTTATATGAAATAACAGATGTTTGTTTATCAATTCAACATTTTTCTTTTCCAGAAATCAATTGTTAAAATAGATAAAACAAATTATTTGACAAATGTTGTATGTGCAAAAGTTTGTGAACCCTAAGCTGCATTGCTTAAATCGAGCAAGGTAAACACAATCAGGTGGGCCAAACTGATTGATGAAATAGACCAATGTAATGAGAGATCTTTAGGGAAGAAATTGGGCGCCACTAGATAAAACACGGATAAAACCAGGTCAGTTTAGGCCCACCAAACTGAACCCATACAGGTCAGACATGCTAAAAGGGAAAAAAATCTCAGAAGATCTCAGGAATAGAGTTGTGATGCTGCACATTTGTCTGGGGACAGCTATAAATTAATTCAAAAAAAGTTTGAGCTCCATCGGTCCACCGTGAGGCAAATCATCTACAAATGGAGAGCTTTAAGAGTGACTGAACATCTGCCTAGAAGTGGACTTCCTTCAAAAATATCTTCAAGCGCCACAAGAAAAGTATTTTTTTAGTTAAAAGCCAACCCACACATTACATCTAGTGATTTGCAGAACTCTCTTGCAACATCTGGGACAGATGTGCATGGTTCCACAATAAGAAGAAAACTCAGTCAACATGGCTTTCAAGGGAGGGTTGCTGAAGAAGCCTCTGCTCTCAAAAAAGAACAAAACTGCTTGTCACAGCTTTGCCAGAGAGCACCTGGAGATACCTGAAGTCTTATTCTGTGGACAGATTAGTCCAAAATTGATCTGTTTGGTCATAACCAAAACCGCCATGTTTGGGCAAAAACGCAACTCTGCCTACCACCAACAGAACCTTCTCCCAAGTGAAGAATGGTGATGGCAAATGGTCTGCAAATCTCCAGATGTAATGTGTGGGTTGGCTTTTTCCTGAAAAATCCCTTTTCTTGTGGTGCTTGAAGATATTTTTGAAGGAAGTCCACTTCTAGGCAGATGTTAAGTCACTCTTAAAGCTCTCCATTTGTAGATGATTTGCCTCACGGTGGGCCGATGGAGCTCAAACTTTTTTATACGAATGTATAGCTGTCCCCAGACAAATGTGCAGCATCAAAACTCTATTCCTGAGATCCTCTGAGATTGTTTCCCCTTTGAGCATGTCTGACCTGTATGGGTTCAGTTTGGTGAGCCTAAACTGACCTGGTTTTATCTTTGTTTTATCTAGTGGCGCCCAATTTCTTCCCTAAAGATCTCTCACTACGTTGGTCTATTTCATCAATCAGTTTGGCCCACCTGATTGTGTTTACCTTGCTCAATTTAAGCAATGCAGCTTAGGGTTCACAAACTTTTGCACATACAACATTTGTCAAATAATTTGTTTTATCTATTTTAACAATTGATTTCTGAAAAAGAAAAATGTTGAATTGATAAACAAACATCTGTTATTTCATATAAAAAATACTGGTATTGAAAAAAATGTATTAATAATGGTTAAAATAAATAAAATTCCAAAAGGCTCAAGGGGTTCACAAACTTTCGCACAACACTGTATGAAGCACACAGACGGGAGTCCTTTAATCCTGGTTCTCCACTTCAAGTTCATTTTCTTATAAACATCAATTTACCTATTTATTCAATTTGGTGTGTGTGTGTGTGTGTGTGTGTGTGTGTGTGTGTGTGTGTGTGTGTGTGTGTGTGTGTGTGTGTGTGTGTGTGTGTGTGTGAGTGTGAGTGTGTGTGTGTGTGTGTGTGTGTGTGTGTGTGTGTCCAGCTCAGTGAGGGTTCATTATCCCCTCAAACTGGGTTTGAAAGGCTGCTAGAATAAATGAATAAAAATCAACGACTTTTCTTTTTTTTCTGTCATCTTGGTGTTTTTCCCTACTGAGAACTTCTTTTCACCAGACAAATGAGTTGTACTCCAAAACTGGATTAAAGATGGGACTTTCTTTAGCTTATTTGTCCTGCCTCTTATTTGGGTGATATTGTAGATCTCATTTTCTGATTGTGTGTGTGTGTGTGTCTTTTTTCATCTGCAGGGCGATGCTGTCAAAGACCTCATGCTGCGTTTCCTTGGAGAACAGGCAGCGATGAAGCGTCAGGTCCTCACCGCCAACTCCGTGGAACAGTCCTTTAACGGCCTCAAACAGCTCATTGTAAGTCCCTCACTATAGATAACATAGTCTTAAGAAATCTGACCCTGTACTGTTGTCCTAGAGTCAACATTACTTGAGTTCTGGTGCTATAGTGTCTTTGCTTGACTTGCAAGCGGTTGGAAACCACCATCTTGCCTTGATATTTCTTTCTTGACCCTGGAAATAGCTGTTGACAAAAACGTTTTCTCAAGTTCCACTTAACATGCCTGTGCTAGAGCTTTGAACATCTATCTATCTATCTATCTATCTATCTATCTATCTATCTATCTATCTATCTATCTATC